>PVJD01005992.1:0-105486 GCA_004026545.1 Mormoops blainvillei | reverse complement strand
CTTAAAAGTAGAAACCAACCTCAAGGAAAAAACTCAAAAACATTCAAACTCACGGAGACTGAATAGCATGCTATTAAACAATGAATGGGTCAATAATGAGATCAAAGAAGAAATCACAAAGTTTCTGGAAACAAATGAAAATGAACATACAAGAGTCCCAAACCTATGGGACATAGCAAAGGCAGTCCTGAAAGTTCACAGCAATAAAGGCCTACCTAAAAAATATAGAAACACTTCAAATAAACAACCTAAGCCAACATCTGCAACACCTGGAGAAATGACAACAAAGCCCAGAGCTAGAAGGAAGGAAATAAAGATCAGAGCAGAACTGAATGACACAGAGACTAAAAGAACAATTCAAAGGATCAATAAATCCAGGAGCTGTTTCTTTGAAAAGATACACAAAATCTACCAGTGTTTAAGCAGACTCATCAAGAAAAAAGGAGAGGACTCAAATAAAATCAGAAATGAAAGAGAAGATATCATAATTGATACCACAGAAATACAAAGGATTGTAAGAATTTACTACAAACAACTATATGCCAAGAAATTTGAAAACCTGGATGAAATGAACAAATTGTGGAAAAATATAACCTTCCAAAACTAAATGAAGAAGAAACAGAAAGCCTGAGCAGACCAATAAGAGCTGGTGAAATTGAAGCAGTAATCAAAAAAACTCCAGGCACACAAAAGCACAGGACCAGACAGCGTCACAGGAGAATTTTATAAAAATTCCAGTCCTTCTCAGACTCTTCCAAAAAAAACCAAAAAGAAGGAAGACTCCCCAACACCTAGGATGATGCTGGCTTTCTATTAGGCCTAACCCCAAAACCAGATAAAGACACAACAAAGAAAGAAAACTACAGGCCAATATCGCTGATGAACATAGACACTAAAATCCTCAACAAAATATTGGCAAACTGGATCCGGCAATACATTCAAAAGACCACCCACCATGATCAAGTGGGATTCATCCCAGGGATGCAAGGATGGTACAATATTCACAAATCAGTAAATGTAATACATCACATAAACAAAAGGAAAGACAAAAATCAAATGATCATATCAACAGATATGGAAAAAGCATTTGATAAGGTACAGCATTTGTTTATGATAAAAACACTCAGCAAAATGGGAACAAAGGGGGCATACCTCAACATAATAAAGGCTATATACGAGAAACCTACATCCAACATTATGCTGAATAAGCAAAAATTAAAAGCTTTCCCACTAAGATCTGGAATGAAACAAGGATGTCCACTTTCACCACTTCTATTCAACATAGTATTAGAAGTCCCAGTCATAGCCATCAGACAAGAAAAAGAAATAAAAGGCATCCAAATCAGAAAGGAGGAAGTAAAACTGTCATTGTTCGCTGATCACATGATAGTGTACATAGAAAACCCAATAGACTCCACCAAAATACTATTTGACCTAATAAATGAATTTGGCAAAACAGCAGGACACAAAGTCAATATTCACAAAATAAAGCATTTTTGTACACCAACAATGAAGTATCAGAAGCAGAAATCAGGGAAAAAATCCCATTTACTATAGCAACAAGTAAAATAATGTACCTAGGAATAAATTTAACCAAGGAGGTTAAAGATCTGTACTCAGAAAACTATACAACACTGAAATAAGAAATTAAAGAAGACACAAATAAATGGAAGCATACACCATGTTCATGGATTTGAAGAATCAACATCAAAATGTCCATACTCCCAAAGCAATTTATAGATCCAACGCAATCCCTACTAAAATACCAGTGACATATTTCACATATATAGAATAAACATTTCAAAAATTTATATAGAATCATAAGCGATGCCGAAAAGCTGTAGCAATTTTGAGAAAGAAGAACAAAGTAGGAGGGATCACAATGCCTGACATCAAACTATATTATAAAGCCACTGTAATCAAAACAGTCTGGTACTGGCATAAGAACTGACACATAGGTCAATGGAACAGAATTGAGAGCCCAGTAATAGACCAATGTCTCTATGGTGAATTAATATTCGACAAAGGGAGCAGAAGTATAAAATGAAGTAAAAACAGCCTCTTCAACCAATGGTGTTGTAAGCTCAGGACAACTACATACAAAAAAATGAAATCTGACCACCAACTTACACCACACACAAAAATAAACTCAAGATGGATAAAACACTTAAATATAAGTCACGACACTATAAAAGTCCTAGAGGAGAACATAGGCAGGAAAATCTCAGATATCCCCGTGTCAATATTTTCACAGATATGTGCCTGAGAGCAAGGGGCCTAAAGGAAAGAATAAACAAATGGGACTTCATCAAAATAATAAGCCTCTTCACAGCTAGAGGAAACATAAGCAAAGTGAAAAGGGAACCAACTGTATGGGAAAATATATTTGCCAATGATACCTCAGACAAGTCTTTGATCTCCAAAATATATAAAGAACTCACACAACTCCACTCCAGGAAGACAAACAATTCAATTAAAAAATGGGCAAAGGGCCTGAACAGAAACTTCTCCATGGAGGACATACACAGGGGCCAGAGACACAGGAAAGGATGCTCAGCATCACTAGCCATCAGAGAGCTGCAAACTAAAACCACAATGAGATGCCACTTCACACCAGCCAGAATGGCCATCGTACACAAATCAACAAACAAGTGCTGGCAAGGATGTGGAGAAAAGGGAACCCTCGTACACTGTTGGTGAGAATGCAGACTGTTGCCGTCACTGTGGGAAACAGTTTGGAATGTCCTCAAAAAACTAAAAATGGAACTGCCTTTTAACCCAGCAACTCCAATGCTGGAATTATATCCTAAGAATCCTGAAACACCAATTCAAAAGAACCAATGCACCCCAATGTTCGTAGCAGCACAATTTACAATAGCCAAGAATTGGAAGCAACCTAAGTACCAAACAGTAAATGAGTGGATCAAGAAACAATGGTACATTTACACAATGGAATACTATGCAGTAGGAAGAAAGAAATAGCTATTACCCTTTGCAACAGCATGGATGGAACTGGAGAGCATTATGCTAAGTGAAGTAAGCCAGGCAGTGAAAGACAGATACCATGTGATCTCACCTATAAGTGGAACCTAATGAACAAAATAAACAAGCAAGCAAAACATAATCAGCAACATTGAAATAAAAAACAAACTGACAGTAACCAGAGGGGAGGTGTGAGGGGCATAACAGGGGAAAAGGAGGGGAAGGGTCATCAAGGAACATGCATAAAGGACCCATGGAGAAAGACAAAGCAGAGAAGGATTGAGCATGGGAGGTGGGGAGGGTTGCACCTGGGGAAAGTGGTGGTTGGAAAGTGTGATGTGAGGATGATGGGATGGGGTGCAGGGCAGAGGGTATAAAGGGGAGAAAAAATGAGACAACTATAATAGCATAATTGATAAAATACACTAAATAAATAAATAAAATAAAACTTGAGAATTGTTTATTTCTGTAATTTTGGACCATGGTTCACCACAGGTAACTGAAACTGCGTTAAGCATAACTGCAAATAAGGGGAGACTCCTGTATTACTGTTCTCTGCATTGATATTACCCTAACCTGGCCTACCACAAACTCATATTGGACTACTGCAGTAATGTTTTTGCAGGCACACCTTGGAGGTATGGGTTTGGTTCCAGACCACCACAATAAAGTGAATCACACAAATTTGGGGGGTTTTCTAGTGTTTATAAAAGTTATGTTTATAGTATACTGCAGCCTAATAAATGTTCAATGGCATTATATCTAAAAAATATGCATACCCGAATTTAAAATACTTTAGCCATCATCGAAGCCTTCAGCAAGTTGTAATATTTTTGTTGGTTGAGGGTCTTGCCCATATATTGGTGAAAATGCAATGTATGTAAAGTGCAATAAAGCAAACTCAATTTAAAAAGTTATGCATATACTAGCTCCTCCTTTTCCATTTTTGTCTCCTCAAACCTACTCTCAACACAGCAAAACAGAGTAGTCACTTCTTTAAAAAGAAAAAAAGCTTCTAAATGTTCACCCCTGTGGCTTTAATAAAACCCCGGCTTACCCCGTGCCATGGCCTGAATATCTGACTCCTGCCTATCTTGAGAGCTTCATGATTACTCTTTTGTTTCTCCACTTCAATCCACAGACACCAGCTTTCTTTCAGGTTATGAAATACACTGCATGCTGGCACCTCAGCCTGGTGCTCTCTCATCTGGTCCTCAGCATGGTTGGTTCCTTCTCATCCTTCTATCTTCTGTTCAAATGCAATTTTCTCAGAGTTAGGACTTCCCTGTGATGCTATGGACATTCTCCCCTCCCAGTCCCATTATTCTTGATCATGGGCAGAGATCACTATCTCCACCACTTTGCTCCCTCATGGGAATTGTTATAGTCTGCTATGCTATATATTTCTTTGTCAACTTGGTTATTATCTGAATATCCACATTTGATCATGGAGCCATATTTACTCTATTCACAATACAGGTCTAGAGCCTGCTGAGGTAATGTCGTGCTTCACACCTTCCAGGTGCGCATTGTTAAATAAATGAAAGCACATTTCCTAATGCTAAACATTACCAATACATTTATATTTTTGACAGTGTAAAAAATAAAACTTTTATTTGAATTTCTCTGGTCATTAGTAAGACTGAATATTTTTATTGATTTATGTTTCTTCTCTCTTAACTGTTTATTCAAGCCCTTTGCCAAGTTTTCTAGAGTTCTTTGTGAAATTGAGCCTTTCACAATCACTTTTGAGGCAAATATTTTTTCCTATCCTATCACTTACTTGTAACATTGTTCACTGTGACGTCCACCAAAATTTTTTTCTGTAGTCAAATCTGCATTTTTCCTTATGGCTTCTGAATTATGTATAAGGCTTAGAAAAAAGTTTCTACACATTCTTCATCACATTTATTATAATTGTGTTGACTAAATAAACTTAAATTGTTGGTCCTTTTGAAACTGATTTGAAAAAATACTTTTATCAGTAGCTAAAGCCCTAAATACTAAAGTCTTGTATAGTCACAAATCTATTTGTAGACTCTCATTTAATAGACCTATTTATTAAAATGCCAACAACACTTTATTATTACTATCATATCTCTTTATATTGTGTATGTATGTGTGTGTGTGTGTGTGTGTATATATATATATATATATATATATATATAAATACATGATACAACAAGCCTCTCTCATGTCCTTCAATTTTTCATTTTCAAGTTTGTCTATCTTTTCATATTTTCTCTTTAAAATTGGATCAAATTCCACAAGAAGTCCTATTTTATTTATATATTAACAAGAGGGAAAATATCATCCTTGATTTGATTTTTTCTTCTATAATAAATAGATGGTCTACATTTATTTTCATCTTCTTTTAGGTATTTTACTTTTTATATATATCTATGTGTTAGACATATACCCGCCTATATTACAATGTGGATAGTGATTGCAAATAAAAGCTTTCTTTCAATTATATTTCATAATGAATTTTTGATGGTGTGTAGTCCTGTTTGGAGTTCCTTCATACCTTCTTTCCCTGTGTCCCCCAAGCACTATACTAGATTTCTAACATGAATTACATTAATCTTCTTTTGAACTAGCAACAATTTATAGCCCAAGCCCATACTAAACACGGGGAAACAGAGGCTCACGAAAGTTAAATTATGTTCTTCAACTAGTAAGGAGAGAGGTTAAAGTCTGACCCCAGACAGCCGGTCTAATCCCAGATCTGAGCACTGATAGTACCAGGTTCCAGTGATGAGATAATTAAGTGAAACTGCCTTAAAAATAAGGTATTAAGTCACCTTTTATCTTTTACCATTTCTTCACTACATATTGAGAAAGACAGAAGCTGTCCCTGACAGCCAGGCCCCCGGGGCTGGGCCCTGGTGTTCTGCTGTTGAAAGTAATTTTACATAATATCAACATCAGAAGAGGTTGCTCTGTGACTGTGTTGGATCATGACAAAAAATAAGATTGCTCTATAATATGTCTGAACAAAGAAAAATAATACATGAAACTTTAAAGAAAAATATATAAATCTTTCTTAGCCACAATAGTGACCAAACACCTCAAAATCCTGGCTAATATGAGTGACTGCTGCATCTTTATCAATCACAAAATTAATCTCACTTGGTCTTCCCCCTCCTTTTAGGTAAGATTGATTAAAGCACTGAAACAGAATTACCCCTGCTTCCTGAGCAAAGCCCTGCTGCCTCAAACCCTCCCCCACCAAATCATCTGATAAAAGGTCAACTCTTTCCTATTAGTCATTTCTTACACCTTCTTACTACATTGACCATGACATCTTCTTCCTAAGGTTGTCCATGCTGTGGCTAAGGTGTTTAGAATTTACCTTATGAGCAATGGGAAAGAATCAAGGTTTTTAGAGGGGGGTAGCGACATGACCAAAGCTGTGCTTTAGAAAACAAAACCTGACAAAACACTTAAGACAATCAAGTGAAGAGGAGACTGTTGGCAAAGACAGTTATGAAGCCATCCCAGTGGTCCAGAGGATGACAAGGAGATAGGAGCTGCAATGCAAATGGTGTGTAAGGGTGGTGGCAGCAGAAATGAAAATGCATTAACACACACTAGGACATTAGCAGAAAGAATGGACAGTGGGTAAAAATTTTGATACAGCCTTAACCATCAACCTGATTTAATATTCAGAAGACAAGACTCTCTTAGATCCAAGTTCTCATAAAATGTTCAGTCTTATACTGCACAAAATAGAGGATTTTTTATCTTTAATTTCATTTCATTAGCATAAGATAGAAAGTTATGAAAAGGGTGACTTTTGATTCACCTTACTTGGATTATAAAATTTGAGGTTGGATTTAAGCCTACCATATGGATAAGGGATCAATTTAGCCCTTAAGTGTCTTTTGGAAGCACCTGCGAAGGGCATTAGAAGTTTCGTGAGCATATTAGAAAGCAAACTTGAGGCCTAAGTATGCATATTCAGCATACCTGTCTAGATCCTTAGCTCTAAGAAACTAAAATAGATAAAGATGTGCCTCCTAGGAACTAATAACACTATTATTCAAATGGAAATAAAAGAGATGCATGGTTCCAGTGGCAGAAATGCAGAAAGTTTCCCAACACTACAATCGACAGACTGAGCATGAGATGGCATTTGACAGTTTAGAAACAGGAACATCCTATTTTGAAAACAGTTTGATCCTAAGAGCTTTTCAAACTGGGATTTTTAAGAACTGAGCCCTGGGGGACTTCTTGTCAAGACAGAGGCATAGGTAGAAATGCTTCACCTCCTTGTACAACTATGAGGAGGATAACAACAAATCTAAAAAAAAAAAAAAAAAAGCCACCCAGAACTGCGAGAAAATCAAACTGTATGGAAATCTGACAGCCAAGGATTTAAAGAAGAAACATTCATCCAGATGAGTAGGAGAGGCAGACAGGGGGAGCCAGGGTGGAGAGGACACAGTGCAGCGGGGGACAGCGGAATGGGTGGTCCCACATTCACAGTGTGGTGGATAAAAGTGGGAGGGAGACCTTGGGAGCAAGCGATTCTAGTCCTAGGCCAGACTGGGCAGCCAGGATTCCAGCACCAGGAAATAAAGCCTCATAACTTCTGGCTATAAAAACCAGTGGAACTGGGGTGGCGAATGAAACTGCTAGTCTCTCGGGAGAGGCTGCTTAAAGGGCACGTGTGGTCCTAGAACAAATGCAAACTCACCCACTCTGGGAACCACCACTGGGGCAGTAGCTAGAGGGGAACCAGTTGCATACGGGAAGGGAGTGAAGTGACTGGAAACAGGACAAGGGCTGAGCAAGCTTCAGTGGCACTGTCCTCTCTCTGACCCCTCCTTCACATCCAGAGCCACAAAGCAGTGAAGCAGGTTGCACTACCCTGGCAAATACCTAAGGCTTGGCCCCAAACAACTTAACTGGTGGCTAAGACAGGGAGTCAAAGCATCTCTACCTAATATACAGAAGCGAACACACAGGGAGGCTGCCAAATCGATGAGACAGAGAAACAGAGCCCAAATGAAAGACAGAACTCCAGAAAAAGAACTAAGTGAAACAGAGATAGCCAACCTATCACATACATTCTTCGAAACACTGGTGGAGCCCTGGCTGGTATAGCTCAGTGGATTGAACACCAGCCTGCGAACCAAAGGGTCACTGCTTCAGTTCCCCAGTCATGGCACATGCCTGGGTTGCGGGCCAGGTCCCCAGTGGGGGGCGCTGAGGGGAAGCCACACATTGATGTTTCTCTCCCTCTCTTTCTCTTTCCCTTCCCCTCTGTCTAAAAAGAAAATAAAATCTTTTTAAAAATTATTTCTAAGAAATAGGAGCAGGTTAAGAAAAGTATAGGAAATGGAGAAGCCAAAGAACTTATGAGCATGACCCATGGACATGAACTAAGGGGGGAGGTGATGGAGGGAAGGGGGTTACCATGTGGATGGGGGCAAAGGGGGAAAAACTGCCAACTGTAATAGGGGGACAACTGTAATAGCATAATCAACAAAATACACTTTAAAAGAAAAGAACTTAGCCCTTCTAACCCTAGAAATATTGGAAACTGAACCTAGGAGTACAGTATAGACAGCAAGATCACAAAAGCTCACGTACCCTACAAATAAGGTTAATGGTGGCACTAACTCAGTGTTGGACATGGAAGAGGATCTCATTCACATATAATGAAAATTAGGGAAGACAGCCTTCCTCAGTTTTTCTTTCACTAGACAAAATTTAGATCTTGGTAGGAAGAAACAGAAGTCAACTTTGCCCAAGTCTTTCTCTCTCCACTGACCTACCCTATAGTCTTCTCCACATGTCCCCCATGTCGCTACGGTGCTTATCAACCCCGCCCTAGGCAGATACTCCTGACCTTCAAAGTACATCATATTTCTAAAGTACCTATAAGGGGGGAAACAAAAATATGGAATTTATTTATTAAAAATTGTGTATATATTCTTACATGTTTAAACTTCAGTCATTTTCTAAGTGCTCTCTGATCAATACACTTATTAAGACTTTTTTTTCAACTGCTCAAAACAGTTTTTGAACTCAATTTTGATGCCTTTTAGTCTTTCTGCCATTTCTTGTTTCACCTCTTCCATGTCAGCAAAACATTTCCCTTCGAGGACTTTTTTTATCCAGGGAAATAAAAATAAAAGTTGATCCAATGAATAGGAAGGGTGGGGCACAGGAGTCATGCTGTTTTTGGTCAAAAACTACTGAACATTCAATGTCCTGTGGGCAGGTGCACTCGTAAATCATCCATCATGAAAGGGGCAAATGTGCTGTTAAAAGTCTTCCCAAAAAATTCACTGAAGCCAAACGCAGCCCCTCGCAACAATGCCAACTGGTATACACTGATACAAATGGGTTCCTAGAGTACTTCCCTAGTGGGGGCAGCCCGTAGTACAAGGGGTCTGCCCTCCAGAAGATAATTTGTATTTTCCCTAACCCTTCAAATCTCTAGATCAAGATTTGTCTACACTGCTTACTGACTATGTGACTTGGGGCAATTTAAATTACTCAGTTCTCTACCTGTAAAATAAAGATGATACACCTCTAATTGGGCAGATCTGAAAATTAAATGAAAAAATGTAAATACAATGCATAATACACCTGACACTCTGCAGGTTCTCAATAATATAGCAGCAGCTTATTATTACTTTGGTTATTTAAGTTAAATAAGCCAAGCACTTTATATTTTTAAACAACTGTACTAATGTATAATCTATTACCTTAAATGGTTATTAAGTATGAATTAACATTTTAAATGTTTGAAAGCTACCCGATTCTCATCTCTTCAGCAAATCCTTAAGAGAACATTGTTTTTCCTGACATCCACACACAAAATGCATCTGACTACCTCCCATGCATCCTACCCAAGCCCCCACCATTGGTTAAATAGGCTCAAAATTTAAATCTCTCTCTACATCCATCGAAAGAGAAAAAATTATTAGAAAGATGACTATAGCCCTCAAAATAAATTACTATTTAAAATTTTAAATGCTGGGGTTTTACTCAATGTTTTATATAACCTAAATCATAACATCCTCTTTGATATTAAAAAAAAGCAACAAAAGATTTATTAACTGTTACTTCAAATTGTCAAATCTACCTATTTAATCTGCCTATTAATATAAAATGCCATCCTGAAAAGTATCACATTTGACTTTTTATAATTAGGAAAAACTTACAGAGAGTAAAAATAATAGTGAAAACTACGCCAAGTTTAGATGTCAGTTTCTACCCTTCATTTTCATGCCCAAGAATCCTAGGACAAATACTAAATTGTGAAATTTGAGTCTGTCCCCAGACAGAGTAGCAGACTTAATGCACCATTAATCTGGTCTGCTCTCAGCTGCCAATTGAAATAGTCAGTCATTCGATTTTTAAGGAAAAGACAGTACTGCAGAAGTGCATTCCAGAGGTCTTCCCATAAAAACCATCCTGTGTGCTCCATCTGCACGCGCAATCTGCTGGGGTATTTTCAGCCAGCTTGCCTGGGCAGATTAATGCATAAAATTAGAAAGCAACCTCACAGGCATTCAATAAACTGCCTTCATTATTACACTCAGGAGAGTCCCTTTGGATGTCAATAAAAGCCTAGTTTTCTGCCTGTTAGCCAAATAATTGACAACACTAAAAATAATCAGAAGCAAATGAACGAAGTCAGGAACGAGGTGCGCAGAGAGAGCACATTAAGATTCTCATGGTGGTGCCCCAAGATGCTATCAGGAGCATTTTCTCTAGCAGCTTGGATTTACAGTCTGCTCAAGTCCATGGTTACCTTTCTCTATGGAAAGAAAAAAAAACCAAACACTTTCCTGGTCTGCTTTTTGAATCACATGTCACAGCACGCTGAAACTGGCAAGGACATGAGGTATTGAATAGTTTAAATTTTTTTCTTACTTGTGTCTCTATTTTTGTGTTTTTTGGTTTGACTGCTTTAAGAGAATCTAATTTGGAGGGTGGGGAGGGAGATGGAGACCAGCCTGTTTGGTCTGGTGAAATCTTTGTGCTACTAAAATTCTAACATCTCTCCTAGATAATTTTTGCCCCATAAACTGACTCTAAGAAGGTATGACCAAGGCTTGTAATCAAAGGATCCAGCGTTACAAAGAAGTCTCTTCCACATTTCTCGCTATATAATGGTCATTCATTTCATGAACTATTGGTCTTTTAATTTCAAAAGTAGTTCAAAAAATACTCTTTTTAAAAACCCATAATACTTCTTGTGTTTCTCAATAGGCTTTAAAAATCAATTTCAGATGCTTCTCATTTTTAGCCAACTTCTCTTTTTCCTGGTTAACTGGGACTTTCAGTATAAGCAGAAGAAAGATCAAGAGTGAAATGTGCATGTAATTGAATTCAGCTCCACTGATAGTTGTGAGGTAGCTGTGAGTAAAACATTTTTTCTTCACAGAATAAAGATGATTAATCTCTAACATTTAGTAAAATACAAATTCAAGAAACTGGAAAACTATGAAAGAAAGGAGGTTGAATGGCACAATCTCTATGTCCTTTAAAATTATCTCTCATACTCCACCTTACCATGTTTAAAATGCCAGAAAATGGGCTCATTCAACTTCCCAGTCCTGTACCTAAAAGCCCCCATTTTTCCAGTGTAAAACTAGGATGCCACAGGGTAAATACATTTGTTATTCTTGTATCTCTGGGCTACAGTTGCCTCACGGTAGTTCCTTATCTCCTTCATCTGCTCTGGTTGGCCTAGAATTAAACTCTCATCCATTCTCTACCCATGAATGGGGCTCAGTAATACAGTAACACCCTTAATTTATTGCCCCTCTAGTGCCATCTCTCTAAGATAGAGAATTTCTGGTGTTTAGCTTCCCATCAGCTCCCTCAACAATGACCCCTCCCCATGCCTGCCTTAGAAGAGGAGTAGGGAAAGACAGGCTATGGGTGTTTCAACTCAAATAAGAGTAATGCTTTTTTTAACTTAGAGAAGAGAATGTCACCCATTAGCATTTCCACCCAACCCCATTTCATCTCCCACTCATTTTCTAGTCTGGATAACAGAGGCCAAGTACCTAACTTGCTTAGGGGCAAAGAGAAAGGCTGAGAAACTTCTTTTCCAGTTCCTACTTCTGATTTTTAAAGCAAGAAAGAGCTGCTTACGACAGAGGCAGGATAATTTCAGTGGAATTAGAGAACCAGAACATGCTGTACTTATAAGGAGGAGCATGATTTACGGTGTCACATATGCTCGCCCCAGCATCTGAATAACCATAAATTCTGCAAAGGAGGTACAATCATGGGAAAAGAAAAGAGGGGGGAGTCAGGGAACCGTCCACCTGAAAGTGGAAGGTCAATGACTAGGTCTCATGGGCCAGAAATCTCATACAGTCCTGGCAAAATGAAAGTTGTCTGATCCATTCAACAAGGATCTCTATAAAAAGTTCCATTTCAAGTCTCTATAATATTCAGGCACTTTCATGCCCTTTATAGGAGATATCTTATTTAATCCTGACAAATTGCCTATGGGGAAGATTATCATCCCTATTTTTTTTTTTAAATTGAAGTTCAGTGAGGTTTAGTAGTTTGTCCAGAGTCACATCTGGGAACAGAGATAGGACTCTGAACCCAGATCTGCTTGGTTTTAATTCTACCACATTCGGAATTAACCTAGGACCAGAAACATGTTCCTTTGGTTTTGTCTATTCTTTTAAGCAATACGCAGGCAACCTAAGTGCACAAAGCTAGCACACAGGCTTCTCTTTAAAGTCAACGGAATAGAGTATACTATCTACATTCTAAGGCACAGAGTAGTTGTCCTATACATGTTAGCGGCTGTTATTCACAAATCACCCTAGAAAATGTACCTTGGTGTTTGACCACCAATTGGCCGTTTTCCCAATAATTGCTAAAAATTTTCTCAATTTTTAGCAATTATTGTCTATAAAAATAGGTGTGTGGAGTAGTCCTCAATCCATTAGGTTAATTCCTAGTTAGTTTAGATTCTGCATGGGTACCTTTTTTCAAACACTCTCTTCCTATGTCAGTGTTTTGGAAATCAGCATAATCAGAAGTACTCTAAATCACGAAAGAATCAAGTCCCCCAAGTGATTTATAATGATGAATTCCTCAAGTTAGTAGTATGTATTCTAATCAATTGACTAAAAAATACTTTGGTGAATATAGATGTTTCTAACCTTAGAACCTCACTTACATAATGCAGGAGTTCAATTACATAATTAATATAACAATATCTATTATCCAATACCAGAAGACTGGAAAAGTAACCACCACCTAGAATTAAAAAGCAGAATGGATAGTTCCTATACCTGTATGCCTATAAAGGTATACAGTTCTGAACACATAAACTTACTATTGCTGATGCTCTCTAAAGGCTTCTCTTCTGAGGTTTTCTTGAAGTCTTTTTTTCTCCTCTAGTTTTTCACTCTGAAATTTCATATATAAAATGTAATTTATTAGGGAAACAAACAGAATCATGATGTTAAAGTGACCCAAAGGCTAAAACCCTTTGGCTTAGGTGGCCTCAATAATCCAACGTGGTACCTACCAAGGACTGCAAGGCGGTGTCCCGCTCACAGCCCATGGGCACTATATTGAAAGCCAGGAACCCCAAGTTCTTTCATTGGCTCCCTGCTTTCAACTTGATTGGTATAATCTCAGAATCTGCATTTCACATTTTTATTCCTTAGTTCAAAGAACAGCAACATTCATATTTTAAGCAGTGTTTTCAAAATATTCTTAGGGAAACATGAAATTTCTACACCAAGTATGTTAACTTAAAATTATAATAAATGGTTGGTTTAAATAGCCTATACAAAATTTATATTTACTAATGTATTCAGGAAAAGACTTTGAATAAATCAACTCAACTCCCTTCTGACTTAGAACCAGACACTTAAAACTGTTAAGAGACTAAACAGCATAATGTCATTAAAAATCCATCCCCTTAAATACAAAAGAGGTCTCTCTTTTTTTTAATTAGTTCTTTATTAGAGACGAAGAACTTCCTATTTAATATTACCATCACCATTGCTCTGGCATACTTTAATCCAACTTAAATAACTCAGAACAGTTGCTTTTTATTCACTATGACACAATTGTCATTTTTTAAAAACTTGCTTAAGAAAAACAAATAAAATTCTTGGACAACAAAGTAAATAGGCAGCTGAAACAAGTTTTACAACACAGGAGAGACTTGACATTTTAAATGAATCCAAGGGAGACTCCGTAGCAGCTGGGTTTACTTTAAAGAGAAGAACCAGATTTGCCCAGCAGGAAGACCTGTGAAAAGAGACTAATGGAAATCGTCACTTCCAATCCCTGATGTAAGTCTGGCTTTGCCTCTCAAAGAGAGGCAAAAATTATTCATATTTTTCATTTTCATAAAACTCTTCATTCACAAAGAACTATTTACTAGTCCCATTTTAAAAGGTAAAGCAGATGATTTCAGTTTCAGAAAAATACAAAGGAAATTTACTACAACCAACATGAATCAATTCCAATACAAAGCAATTAGATTATTAATGAACCACAGTTCTAGGAAGCAAACTAATAGAGAATAATAAACCTACATAAATACGATCCCAATCTAAAAAAAAAGGCTGATTCATGAAACCAAAAGTGATCAATTGTGATGAGCTCCCTACATTTGTGAGAGGAAAAAAATATGTTAAGAGATGACCACCAAGCAATACATATTGCTTAAACCAATGTTAATAATACTACTTTGAGAATGGTGAGGCAAAAAGCCACACAAGAGACCAAGCCTGGGTTCCTTTGGCAAGGTCAGAAATTTAAAAATGGTTTTAATTTCTTCACTAATAGAGTATCATTGAATTCATCTCATGAAAACAATAGCTAAATTTCATCCAGCAGAGTTCTGTTTATTCCTCAGAAGTTTATGGAGGAATATTTTGCAAAATACTAGAATATTTGAAAAATCGTATCCAATACCTACCAATGTATAAGGTACCCAAATACTTGGATCTCAGACTTTATCTCTTTCCATTTAATGGTGAATTAAATAGTCACCCAAACATACTTGCACATATATACACAATTGCAGAATTTAAAATATCTAAGAACATGAGATCCAGAAGAAAAGACTATAGAAACAGCTTTAGGTTCATTATCACTGACAGGGTGACCTTAAGTCACTTAATATCACTGAATCTCAACAAACATTTATGAAATGCCCATCATATTCTTGTACTGTGTTAGAGACTGGGAATGCAGATATGAACAGGGCAGTGCTTACTCTGGAAAATTTCTGGAGCTGGCTAGGCACATAGACCAGAGAGCAATGATGGCAGGATATAAAATATGTTGGAAGATAGAGGTTTACAAATAACGTAATACAAACACAGAAAATGCATGGAAGTGGGTTGTCGGGAAATGCTCTCAACATTCCACAAACGTTCATTTAGTGCCTACTAAGTCACAGACCCCACCCTGGGCATGGGAACCAAGGGGCTGAATGACACTTGGAATGTGCTTTCTAACCTTGGGTTCGGGGATGAGCTGTATGTTAGGAGTATGCTCATTTTTACTAAGAGTGGACTCATAGCTTTCTTCAGATTTCCCAAGGGACTGCAGGCCAAATATAAGGATGAGAACCATGGGTGTAATGAGAGATAGAAATTCTAGATAGAGATCAATCTTAAACAAGCAAGAGCTTTCTGGGAGGAGAAAGGGATGATGGAAGTAGGGCTACTGTACTCCATTGTATGGATTACTCACTGTCCAAAGGGGCTAAGCAGAGAAGACTGGAAAGGTTGAAAAACAGCCACTTTCAGCTCACTATGCCTTGCATCCCAGAATGGGTGCTTCAACACAGCAGAAGTGACTTCTGTTTCTCACAAAGGTACCATCTATCATAAGTCTGTGCACCCACAGAACTGATTGCCTGGATGGAGAATAGTTTTTAATTTGCACAAAGGCAATGATGGGCTGGTAGTGGCCCTGGACAGAAAAAGGGCATTCCCACAGCTTACAGTATTTTCAATGTACGAAGGCCTGAAAGACTGTTCCATTTCAGGGAACCCCAAGAAGCTCCTGGATTAATTTAAAGGTGTTTACAGTGGGATGGGTGGAAGATAAGGTTGAGAAAGTACAAAGGGGCAATTATAAAGGAATTTGCATGCCACATAAAAAGAGTCTGGACTTCATTAAAGGTCATGATAAGCCCTTATATTATTTTAAGCATGAAAGTAAACAGCTCACTCTGAATGCATCACAGAGGATGGACCACAAATATAAAAACCAATGGAGCGATTCCCACAGTAATCCATAAATTATGAGTCCCAAATTAAGGCAGCAGGGACAGAGAAGAAAGGACAAACTCTAGAAAAATGTAGCGGATAGAAATATTATGACAGGAGGGAAAAATGAATAACAGAAGGTATGACTATGTTGATATAGGATGAGTAACAAAAGAAGGAAGAGTACAGGATGAACTTAAGCACATCAGAATGAATATATGAGGTCAGTTTTGCACCTGTTGGATTTGAGATATTCTTGTGGAACATCTAGAGAGAAATATCAAGCATATAGTAAAATTTCTGGTCCTAGGATTTAGGAATATGGTCTGGCCTGAATCTCCACAGGCCAGAAATATCTGGCCTGAAGATATGGATTTCAGAAATCATCAACACACACAATAACTAAATCCTTAAAGGTGGAAATATGGGGGCTACCACTTAAGAATAGGGTAGTATAGGCACAGGGATATTGGAGAAGACCAAGGGATGGGACCTGATTGAATATCAGTAGTAGAAAAACAAGTGAAGGAAAATGACCCAGAAGCATTCTAGAAGGGTGGAATTTAAAGGACAGAGTTCTTGGTTGTTACAATATTACAAAGAGTTTGAATAAGTTAGGAATTAAAGAGCTGCCATTAAGTTTTTGGATTAAGAGCACCATTGGTGATCTTGACTAGATCAATACAAGTGAAGTACTAGAGACAGAAGACAAATTCAGCCCACCAAGGAAGAAGTACGTAAAGTCAAGGACTCAAAGAAGGTAAGTTTCCAAGGCAGCTGTGCTCACTTGGGGAACATTTGCTGCAACAGAGATCCTGTGGTTCAGGTGATTGTCAGAGCCAGTGCATAGACTGGCATGTGGAAGTCATATGCAGTAGAGGAGCCTTCAGAAGTTGAGTCACGATGTTGGAGGAGCTGGAAGCAAACAAGAAAGATCCAAGATGGTGGAGGAGTAAGTGGTGGGAACAATACCAGGATGTCTGCATTCACCTCTCTTATTCAACATAGTATTGGAATTCCTAGCCACAGCAATCAGACAAGAAGAAATAAAAGGCATCCAAACTGGAAAGGAAAAAGTAAAACTGTCATTATTTGTAGATGACATGATAATGTACATAGAGATCCCCAAAGATTCCACCAAGGAACTGCTAGAACTGATAAATGAATTAAGCAAAGTAGCAAGACACAAAATTAATATCCAGAAGTCAGTTGCAATGTGGGGATGATGGGATGGGGTGCAGCGTGGAGGGGATAAAGGAGAGAAAAAAATGAGACAACTGTAATAGTATAGCCAATAAAATACACAAAAAAAAGAAATTAAAAAACATCAGATCAATTCCATTTGTACATGCTAATAACAAACTAACACAAAGGGAAATTAAGAAAACAATCCCATTCACAACTGTTATAAAAGAATAAAATGCCTAGAAATAAATCTAACCAAGGATGTAAAAGACCCGTACTCAGAAAATTATAAGACACTGAAGAAAGAAATTGAAGAAGATACAAATAAGTGGAAAGTCCATATGTGTTTGTAGACAGGAAGAATTAACATCATTAAAATGTCCATTCCACCCAAAGCAATCTATAGATTCAATGCAATTCCTATCAAGGTCCAATGATGGCCCTGGCTGGTGTGGCTCAGTAGATTGAGTGCTGGCCTGAGAACCAAAGGCTCACTAGTTTGATTCCTAGTCAGGGCACATGACTGGGTTTTGGGTCAGATCCACAGGAGGGGGCACACGAGAGGCAACCACACATTGATGTTTCTCTCTGTCTCTTTCTACCTCCTCTCCCCTCCATCCAAAAGTAAATAAATAAACATTCTCTTTAAAAAAAGATTCCAATGGCATATTTCACAGAACTAGAACAAATATTTCAAAAATTTATATGGAACTACAAAAGACCCACAAAGCAACAGCAATCCTGAGAAAGAACAAAGTTGAAGGAATCACATTGCCTAATATGAAACTATACTATAAGGCCATAGTAATCAAAACTGTACAGTACTAGCATAAAAACAGGCACATAGATCAATGGGACAGAATAGGGAACCCAGATATAAACACACACCTTTATAGTCCATTAATACTTGACAGAGGAAGCAAGCATATACTAGGGGCTAAAGATAGTTTGTTCAATAAATGGTGTTGGGAAAATTGGACAGATATGTGCAGCAAAGTGAACTAGAAAATCTTCTTACACCACACACAAGAATAAATTCAATATGGATGAAAGACTTAAATGTTAGACTTGAAGCCATAAAAATCCTAGAAGAAAACATAGGTAGCAAAATCTTGGGCATTTCTTATAGCAATATTTTATCAGATATATCTCTCAAGGCAAGGGAAACAAAAGAAAAAATAAACAAATGGGACTACATCAAACTAAAAAGATTTTGCACAGAAAAGGAAATCATCAACAAAATATAAAGACAACACACAGAATGGAAGACCATATTTGCTGATACATCTGATAAGGGGTTAATATGCAAAATTTATAAACAACTTACAAAGTTCAATACCAAAAAAACAGACAACCCAAAATTTAAAAATAGGCAAAAGACCTGAAGACACTCTTCTCCAAAGAGGACATACAGATGGCCAACAGACATATGAAAAGATGCTCGATGTCACTAAACATCAGAGAAAGGCAAATTAAAACCACAATGAGATATCATCTCACACCTGTCAGAATGGCTCTCATCAATAAATCAACAAACAACAAGTGTTGGTGAGGATGTAGAAAAAGGGGAACTCTCTGGCACTGTTGGTGGGAATGCAGACACTGTGGAGAGCAGTATGGAGGTACCTCAGAAAACTAAAAACGGATGTGACTTTTGACCCACTGATCCCACTTCTGGGAATATATCCAAAGGAGCCCAAAACACCAATTCAAAAGAACATATGCACCCAGTGCTGCAATTTCAGCATTATTTGCAATCGCCAAGATATGGAAGCAGCCCAAATGTCCATGAGTAGATGAGTGATAAAACAACTATGGGACATTTACACAGTAGAATACTACTCAGCCATAAAAAAGAAGAAAATTTTACCCTTTGTGACCTAGTGAACATTACCCTAAGTGAAATAAGCCAGGCGGTGGAAGACAAACACCAAATGATCTCACCTATAAGAGGAACCTAATGAACAAATGCAACTAACAAGTAAAATGGGGACAGACTCATAGACGGAGAGCAGGATGACAGCCAGTGGAGGGGGGGAGGTGAGGAGATGGAGGGATTGGGCAAAAAGAAAAAAGGGCTCATGGACACGGACAACAGTGTGGTGATTCCTGGGGGGACTGGGGTATAAGGGGACAAAATGATAATGGAAAAAATACACAATAAAGATTAATTTTTTTAAAAAAGAAAATGAATAAGAACAGAGACACTTTGTTTTTAAGATGAGAGACTTGATCATGATTAAATTCCAAGAGCATAAAAATAAAAAAACAATGAGAAAGCGACAGGAGAAAAGGGGGCTTAATGACAGAGCAGCGAGGTTCCCAAGAAGATGGACTCAAGAGGCGATGGCAAGCACAGGCAGCAGAATTCATTACAGCAGCAAAGAAAAGCACCTTCTTTCTCCTCTTGAGATGAGGTAGGGGTACAAATAGCAAAGGCAGGGTAAGGAAACAGAAGAATAAAGGTACTTATGGCCTTTACTTTCTAGGAGGTAAGAGATGAGATAAAAATGAAAAAGAGGATTTAAAAAGGTGACAGGAGGAATCTTGGTAATTAGAGATGGGCCTAGACTGCAAAGGAAAAGTGTCAGGCTTTGGGCATCGTTAAAGGCCCAGCTGAAAGGAAGCCCAGAAATCCAGTGTGGCCAAACCAAACAGTCCATGCGTGTTTTTTTCTTCCCAGCAACCTTATTCACGTGGGCTCAGTGGAAATGACAAAATTGAGCCAATTAATTTGCATGTAAAATAAGAATAATTGCCTAGGCCTGCTTTCCACGCAAGAGGTTGATATAATAGTGCCAACTGAGATAGTGTTAAGGCACTTCTTTACATGCATAATTAATTTTGTTAGGGCACCCTCAATGAGTGTTTACGAAGTGCTAGTCATTGTATCCTTTAGGCCGACCAGTCCCATTATTATATGTTATTATACCCAACCTACAAATGGAGAAAATGAAGCATAGAGAAGCTAATAGCTTACCCCTGAGTACTACATCTGCTTCTCAGACTATCGTTAATATCCCAACATTATGAGATTACTTAATGGATCCTACAGCATTTCAACAACCAGAGGTTTAATGCCCCCTACCAAGATATACACAAAGAGAAATGCATGGTGTAGGAGCCATATTTCTGGGAAATATTGGTATTCCTTGAAAGTTTTCATAAATGAACATTTTCCTAGTCTATAAAAGCACTGTTGAATGATTTTTCTCAATGTTGAGTTTTACCCATAAGTTATTCTTAAGCCTTCAGCCCTTTCTACTACCAGTTTCCTAGACTAAGTAACAAATGTGATTCCTTAAAAATATGTATATGTATGCGTCTCTGCGTCTAATCTGTACACCTTATTTCCTACTGGTGAGTTCCTGCTTCACTTTATAGCATTAAAAATAACAATACTTCTCAGTGTCTGTATAAAACGCCGTGACCTCCAGGGTTCCAAATAACTTTATCAGCTTTACAACTTCATGGTTTATTGGAAAGAGCAAGGAAAGGCTTTGGATGCCACTCAAACCTCTAGCCGTTTTCCTGCTCTTTCTGAGGTTATGCTCCCCCCAGGGGTGGGGAGAATTAAATGAAAGTATTTGTAAACTATACAGCATTGTATAATATTATTTCAAGCACGAGTAGCTAAAGCAGAATAAGATGAACCCAGGAGGTGGGGAGGGTCTTTGGCAAAAAATTGGAAGATTTTTGCTTTTTAAGTCTGCGGGTATTATGAACGTTGAAAAAACCAAGTTATTAGTTAATTCTTCAACGTGATTATGAGGGGAAAGCAGGGTGGAGGGCCACTTCTGCAGCGCTACATTCCAGCGAAATGCCTGCTGTGAGGATTTATGAAAACTTGTCTACATATGCTGTAAAATCCAGTGGCAAAGAAAGCATTTACATCTGGTATGCTGCTGTTTTATTATTTTTAATAACTTTCTTTCACTCTGATGTTCTAAATATTTTAGAGGTATTTTCTCTGCTTTATAAATTTGCAGGAAGAGACATTAATACATCATTATAAAACCACACGAGTCGTATTAACTTCCTACTGCTGCTGTAACAATTTACCACTAACAAAATGGCTTAAAATAACAGGAATTTATTAATAATCATACAGTTCTAGAGGTCAGATGTCCAAAATGGGCCTCGCTGGGCTAAAATCAAGTTTTCAGCAGGTCTGCATTCCTTCTGGAGGCTCCAGGGGAGAATCTGTTTCTTTGTCTTTTCCACCTTCCAGAGATCTCCCACGTCCCTTAACTAATGGCATCTCCTTCATCTTCAAAGCCAGCGAGGGCAGGCTACACTTTCTCCTGATACCAGCATTCCATGCTCTCAATCCTCTGTCTCCCTCTTCCAATTTAAGGACCCTTGTGATTACACTGGACCCACCAGGATAATGCAGGATACTCTACCCTTTTGAACGTAAGCCAATTAACAATCTTAATTCCACGTGCAAACTTAATTCCCTTTTGCCATGTAACATAACATAGTCCTAGGTTCCAGGGACGAGGATGTTGAGGGGCAGGGAGGAGGCATTATTCTGCGTACCACATGGTTTAAATCTGTTTTTAAATCAGTAAGTATCAGGCATATAATATGGCAGATATGTCACAAAATCCTTGCCCTCCTAGTCCTCTGAGGCTGGGCTTTGGAAAGTGGATGGTAGGGGAGGGTGAGGGAGAACCTTTGAAGGCTAAGCAGTGGTGTGCTGATAAACTTAACAACTAGCAGGGTGGAGGAGGGGAGGTTGATTTGTGGGTATTATGAACGTCTGAAAAAAAAGTATTTACTGATTCCACAGTGAAAATACTCCCACATGGTCTGTATCAAGCTCCCAACATAAAGTCAACTAGTTTCAAAAAATCCTGAAAATGTAATAATCCACTCTCTTGAACCAGTAGGAGGAGTCTCCAGCACACCTCAAGCAGCTATATAACGCCAACATGCTGTAGGATAGGGAATACATGCTTGACTGAGGCATATCAGTGCCCTCCCAAATCACACCTTCATCCATAGAATTATCTCCTCCTAGACCCCACTGACCTGACCAGATGCTGAAGAGCTGGCTGCCCTTCACACCCCTGTGCTTATTAAGAATCACAGAACATGTGCCGGCAGAGAATGTAGTTTGCTCTCCCCGCACTCACACACAGGTGCTGACTAATCACAGATTCACTCAGGGAAAACGGAAGGAGTGCGCAGTAAGACCAGAGGCCAACGTAGAGGCTCTCAGGTGGCAACGGGCTGCATGGGTTCATTGGGCTCAGTGTTCCTGGACAGCAGCCATCTGCCTGGGGAGGAGGGCAGTATTTTGCAGGCTGATGTCCATGTGTGGTTACCGTGCATTTTAAAGAATAAATGCTCCATAAGCACAGCCATTATCACTTCTCTTGGCCATTTTCACACTGGCAATGTGACGTATGCCATTTCTAGATGGCTAATGTCCATTTTTCTTTTATCTGACACAAGCTACTAAATAGGCTCACATTTAGTGTGAAAAGCCACAGATTTATATATAACGAGAAGAGCTGGGTCACGGTGGCAGTGCCGGCCAATTAGCCAGAGAAATCAAGGCTGTGGAAGGACTGAGGTGGGCTGCTTACCCTCTTACAAGGTAGTTTAGGTCAATGCTCCCCAAAATCTGTGTGCACGAGAATCCCATGGAGAGCAGATTCTGGTTCCAAAGGTCTGGGGTGGGGCTCCTGATCCTGCATTTCTAGTACGTGATGCCAGTGCTGCTGGTTCAGGGACCACATTTCGAATGGGAAGGATCTACATACTCTGTCTTCCCATCCCTCACTTTCAAACAAATTTATACTAATAATTATTACAGTTATCGTACTAGAAAAGCCAACCCGATTAAGATTTCTGTAGTTAGTGATTGCTGGACAACTAGTGTTATGGTATAACTTGGAAAGGGAAAAATGCTGCTTTTACTCAATGTTAAAGAAAACCATATCAGTGACTAATATATCTGAATCGTACACATTATTTGACCCATGAAGAAATGACCCACAAGCCAGCCAGTTATGGGTATTTCATGACAACCAGTAAATGACTTTTAAGCTAAGAGATTGCAACACAATAATTCCTCAGGACCTGCAAACCTCTTAACTCAGTTCCTGGCGATGATTTAATGATTGTCCTTGTCCCACCTTCAATGCATGCAGACTATGTTCTATGCAAGGAGACACTCCTCTATAATTGCCAGACCAAAGTGTGAGCCTTTGAAGAAGAAAATGGAGGGAAGGGGAGTTGAGTGAAAAAAGAGTGGGGAATAGAGAAGTAGAAAGAGAGAGAAAGATGGGTTTTAAAAGGTTTGTAATAAAAATGTTTTCAGTGAGGGTGTAATAGCTGGTCAGTTGGAAACAAACTGTTGAACTGAATTTTGTAAACAAAGTTCCTATTCTCTTTTACCCTTCAACACCCAGCGTTTCACTACAGTTCCACATGTGTAAGTCCAGTCACCTCCTACCCCAGAGCCCACCGCTCTACAGATATCACATCTAAATCTACAGATGTTCTGAGGCCTTGGGAGAAGATGAGGTGGCACTTATGGACTCATTTTATAGAAATGTTGGGTTGGCCAAAAAATTCGCTTTGTTTTTTTCTATAACACGGCTCTAGTAGCACTTAGTTGTCTTTAACTTCATCTGAAACAATTTTGTTAGATTGTATTTCAACAGCTGTCATATTGGCATGCATTTTTTTAAAAACATCAAAATTGGTGAATTTTATGCAGCCATTTAAATATTGAAGATGGAAGAAAACACACAACATTTTCAGTATATTATGCTTTATTATTTCAAGAAAGGTAAAAACACAACTGAAATGCAAAAAAAAGAAAAGATTTGTGCAGTGTATGGAGAAGGTGCTACAACTGATCGAACATGTCAAAAGTGGTTTGTGAAGTTTCATGCTGGAGATCTCTTGCTGAATAATGCTCCATGATGGGGTAGACCAGTTGAAGTTGATAGAGATCAAAGTGAGACATTAATTAAGAACAATCAACATGATACCATGTGGGAGAAACTCACACACTCAAAATATCCAAATCAATAAAGTTATTGGTGAAAATAAAAAATGTGTCATTTATGGAAAAAACTAAATGGGCTTTTTTGGCCAACCCAATAGCTTAGGAAGGACTGCAGCCTGTTCAAGGTCACAGAGCAAAGCAGGACGGACACCTTCCAAGAAAAACTCAGTCTGCTCCCCAGCAGGCAGAGAGCCCCTCAGGGGAAGAAAAGACTCATGTACCCTCGTACATTCTGTAAGTCATCAGCTTTTGGCTTCATCAACTCTGGTAAAAATATTTATTGTTTGGTAATCAGATTTAAATCTTGACAAACAACTAATCTGTAAAAGAAAAAGAAAATAGAAGGAGGGGAAGAGAGACAGATGGACAGCAGGAACAGGAGTTATACTTGCAGCAGGCATCATGCTTGGTAGTCAGTATCATGAGTCAACCCCTTCCCCCTAAACCTTCAGCACTGAAAACCTACTACAGTTTAGGACTTTGTGGAGAATAAAAGGGGGGGGGGTGGCAGATGTGGGAGAATAACACTGCATTCTTTCTTCTTCTCTAACAGATGAACATTTTTAGGAGATTTATTTCCCCAAGTCTCAGAATAAGTATCAACCCTAAAAACGTGGAGGTTTGAATAGATCATAACACTGATACTGAAATGCAAATGCACACTTTCTCTTCTCTGAGGAAGAAAGTATGTTCACCTACGTCACACTCACCCTGTAAAAGTCAACATTTGGATATAACTATGGCTGTGCATCATGGGTTGCCATTGTTACTACCTGCTTTGCTGGTAGCCAAGTAAATACTGACCACTTCAATAACTCACCTGAGAATCAAGACGGTGTGCTGACTAAGAATGCAAGCTCTGCCCTGGCTGGTGTAGCACAGTGGATTGAGTGTCGGCCTGTGAACCAAAGGGTCGCTGGTTCCACTCCCCAATCAGGGCACAGGCCTGGGTTGTGGACCAGGTTCCCAGAAGGGGGCGCGTGAGAAGCAACCACACTTTGATGATTCTCACCTGCTCTTTCTCCCTCCCTTCCCCGCTGTCTAAAAATAAAATAAATAAAACCTTAAAAAAAAAAGTACTCAAGCTCTGAGGCCCATCAGCCTGGCTTTGAATCCTACTTCTATTTACTGGCTATGAGGTCTGGGCAAGTTATCTACCCTCTCTGTCTCAGTTTCCTCATTTGTCAACTAGGATAATAAGAATAACATGTACTTTGTAGGGTTATTGTGAGGATTAAATGAATTTATATATGAACCGTGTCTAGAAGAGAATCTGGCACATAAAACACATTCAAGTAAATGTTAGCTAATCATCCTCTCTACTGTCTTACCTTCTCTCTCTGAATTGCCTTCATTTTTTGGATTTCAGCTTCTTCAGCTTCCTTCTTGATTCTCATAGCTTCTTCTCTTTTTAACTAAATTGTATTGAGATTATAGAAGACAAAAAACAGTTACTATTTTTCAGTCTGAACCTCTGGAACACGAAATTATGATGAAAGGCAAATGATAGTATTGTTCGTGCTACATCTTGCCGCGATTATAGTCTGGGACTTCAAGTCACTTAGATCACAGAAATGCTCAAGCTCCTTCTGCCTGTGAAATTTCTCTTTGTATTTCTTCCTTGGTCTCTCTGTCTCTCTGCACATCCCTCCACCCTTTGGGTCAGGGAGGGAAAAAAGTAGGCAGATCATTTTTCCTGATTATAAAACTTAGTTCATTGTAAAAAAATCACTAAGCAACTTAAATCTTTTTTTTTTTTTACTACTTTCATGACTGTTATTGGGTAACCAAATCTGTATTGTTGGAATCAGAATATTCAAAACAAAGTAGAGTGAACTTAAAGTAGAAAAAAAATAACCTAAATCAGAGGTCCTGCTAATATACAGCTTGGATGAAAATTCTAGATATTTATCTCTTCACTTCTCAGTCCTGATTTCTTTGCTTTTGAGAGTTTCCTTTTGCAATTGGTTGAAAGATTTTACACTTTTGGTTAAGTTACTGTGTTATTTCATGGTAACTAGAAAGTGCTGGTGCTCAAATTCCTTGCCAAAATTAAACTCAAAGAGATGGATCCTGACCTTTTGCTGGTATTTAGATTGCATCAGCCGGAGTTGTTGTTTCTGCCTGACTTCAGCCTCTGATTCGCTTCCACCTGAGGAAAAAAATACAGTCACGAAGTTGAAACATGAATGTTCAACTGAAATGTCAGCCATCAAAAACTAATTAATGCATGACAAGACAACACCTTGAGTTTTTTAACATTTTCATACCTCTAGAAATAAGGACTTAATCGGTTTTCTTAATAAGACATTAAAGAATGGTAATCACTTAAAAGAGAAACAGAGCTAGACAAAAAGGCCATATTCCTAAAAGAACAGACAATCCTACTAAAGATCTTCAGTCATGTCAGTATACAAGTTTTCATTTACATTGAAATTGTACCTGAAGGTCCATACTAAATAAATAAGAAATAGTGCCTGTCTTGGAAGTTCTAGAACATTCTTCCTGCTTGAGTATGACCATTCCTTACCTTATAAAGATGATGCTCTATCATGCTACAATTGCTTTTCTTCTTCTGACCTTCCTGCTCTGTATTCAAGTGGCAAAGGTCAGGAAACCCTCAGGTTGCTGCCACTAAACAAATATATAGTCTTTATAATCCAGTTTTTTAAAGTAAAATGGAAATATTCTAGTTAGTAATTAATTGCCAATCTATACTATTTATTGTTTTTCTTTAGGCATTCAAGAGAAAAATATGAACATTAGATTATGTGCCTGCTCCCTCTTAAAACTAAAATAATCTGGAGCCAGAATGCAGCTTGATAATCATCTATGAATTACTGTTTAGGGATTTCTTGGTGTTTATGCAAGCTTGGTGCATGTATTATAAAGATCCCTTTGATATAATTCTCTGGTGTTTTGGTCTCTAAAAATATTAGTTCTCTGAAATATTCATTCTCACAGAACATGCATTAAAACGATTTGCATTCATCATAGTTTTTATAATTGAACTAATAAAGACACCATAGAGAATTCTCATCTAAGTCCCAAAAGATACATACAGCCTGTTTGGTTTTGACCCTTCTATCTCTGTTACGGGGATGAAGGAAAGGGAAAGAAACAGTGAGGGTTATTGAAGCTTTTATCCAATGTTACAGCCACTCTCAAACTATTCCAATATTTTAAGGGGTAGAAGATAAGGGGAAGAGCTGAAAATAAAAAATAAATGAATAAAGTCAGATGTCTAAATGTTTACAGGTTTTGTTCAAAAATCATCATAAAGTTTAATACAATCTAGAAATTTTTCTCTACCCACCAGCCTCTTCTTGCACAGATATTCTTGGCCATTTCTAGGTATGACAGAAAATGAGAGTCTGTTCAATTTTAGCTAAGGTCCAAAGAGAAGAGGCACCAACCATTCCAAATTCGAAAACAAGGTATTCAGGTCCCTAAGCAGGATCTTCAAGGGGGTAACTGAACCAATTTGTGGAATGTTAACCAGCAACAACCTTCATCCTATAAAAGAGGTTGGATAGGTCAGAGGGAGGTAGAAATCAGAGGAAAGACGTCTTTGTGAATCCCATCTTCTCCATGTGCTGGGGGGAGGAGGAATCTTCACACAAAGATGAACAAGAGAGGTTTAATGAAAATCGTTTGGAGATCTCAATCTGAGTCCCCAAAAGACCGAGGGGCCTAGTGGACCCAGGTGTAGAAAAGTCAGAGCCGGAAGGCTGTCGTCAGCTGACCATTCAGAAGAGGTGGATGCATCACTAACGGCCTGTGTCTCTAGGACTTGCGGTGAAATAGGACAAACAAGTGTTTCCGGTACTCCCAATCTGCACTGTCAAAAAGGAGAATGTTAATCTAAAAAGGAGCTGCCGTAAAGGGACTCGCCCATGTGGGCCGCCTGGAGGAACAATGCAGCCCTACAGACAGATGCTGCCTACCAAGGGCCAACGGTGACGCCGAGCATGCCAGCAGGAAAGTGTATCATCTCTATCGGGGAAGCCAGGTGGAGGATGAGGCAGGCAAGAAGGGACCCAGAACTCCAAGGACCCCAGGGAGGAGCATGCACAGGACGCACATACCAAGCCCTGAAGTATCTGGGATTGGTCTCTCTTATCTCCCCTCCTCCCTTTGACCCTGGAGGGGTCAGAATCTGGAAACAGAGCAGTCATCAGGGAAAAACTCAGCTATGGCCCCATTTCTTTGCCAGCTTTCTACCCGAAACAGACCTGGGATATAGCATGAGAGAAGTTTTAACCTCCATTTTTGTAGCCGTTTGGACCAGTAGCTAGAACTGAAGATTAATTACTACACTGACACTGTTCTATGCCTAGAATTGGCTAAACAATGTTACTGATTAAGAAAGATCAAAAAAAAAATCAAATTTCATCCAAATATCATGGGAAAAAATTAGTCCCACAGGGCCAGTTCGAAGGGGCTGGTTAAGTAAGACAAAGGTGTTTCCTGGTGTTCCTCTCAAATCTGGTTCATTGGCATAAAGGTGACACTTGATTAACCCTTTTCATGAAATACAGTTGGGGGGATGGCGATAATACTGTTACTTTCACCCATTAAATTATTTCCAAATTAGCTTATTATTACCTATATCCTGGAAAAAAATATTTCTTTAAAACTATTATGACAGTAAGTGGTCCCTGAAGCTGACACATTTGTATTAACTAAATCTGTGGAAACTGTGTGCCCAGCCCTTTAAGTTCTTAGCTGCTGCTACAAAAGAAAAGGAAAGAAAGAACTACATGATTCCCATTCGGTGGCCTCCCCACTGGAAGATTCAAGCGCCAGGCAAAGGCAGCCCAGACAGTTCATTACACCGGCAGCATGTGCTTCAGAGGCCCAAGGGCCTCTATCTGCTGAATAAACGCAGAGGTGATGTTTCCCCTTTACACCCACCACTGGGCGAACTGATTACTATGCTTGTGATAGCTCTTACTTCCATCCTGACTGGCGCTGTGACAGGGCATAGGCATGCCCCAGGTGAGGTTTCTTTGGACTTGATAATCTAAGAGGCTCTAAATTATTTGGCAATTAAGTCATCGCTTTATTCGCACATAACTGCCATCATACGTTTGCTACTTGCAGAAAATCAGAAACAACAGTATACCTGCATACTTAAATGTTTCCATTTTAAATGCATTTCATTCCAAGAAGCACAGTGACCCAACAAACTGTAAGATACATTCAAAGGCAGAGCCAGGCGAGGTGCTGGCAGGATCATGCAGCCCCAGTCCTCCCCAATTCGGACACTTACCGAGCTGCCTCGGCACCAGGTAAACGGGCTTCGCTCTATGTTGCTCCTTCCACTTTGCCAGGTTCTCTAGCTCTTTCTCAGCAACTAAACCAAGTGAGAAATACCAAATCATCAATTATTAGAATACTAAAAAGAAACTGGTCCCTTTAAAGCATTAAAAATAACCATTGGAAGACAACTAAAAACATGCAAGCATGGGTGGAAGAGATATCCGGGAAAGGAAGATACCATTCAGTCCTAACCCCTCGGAGTCACCCTGGGCCCACCTCTGTGGCACGTTCTGTGCGTAGAAGGTTCAAATCTTGAAAACAACCTGAACTCCTACTAAAATAAAGAAGTTTAGTTTTCCTTCCCATTCTAGAGAATGTGTGCAAAACTAGAATATTCATGCCAATAAGAACTTTCCACACTTGGGTAAATAAATATATATCCCCAGGCAATTCTGGTGCCCATATTCTTTATTTTAAATGTTCCCCGAGTTTACTGCAACTATAGGGCTTCAGGGCTCTGCACTGCACGAGGGGTGGGGTGGCAACCTTGCTCTGGTTTCTGGCACTTGAGCCAGCTATGCTCATTCCCCAAATATACACTGAGTGCCAGCAGGGGGCGCCAGAGATACTAGTTCTGTTACTAACGCATGCCCGAATCTCCCCATTAGACCTGATTATTCCAAATGTCCGTTTATGATATTTTTTAATTATTAGAGAAAAATAACTTCTGAAATACCTCAAAAACCCAGACCACATTAAGGCTTAAGTATTTAAATCAAAAGCTTGTGAGATGCCAAAACACGTTGGATTCTGCGCGGCAACTTTTGTCATATTCTGCACTGACACAGTTTTACCACGAGGGGGATGCCTGTCCGGTGGAGACCCTTTACAGAGTTGCTTTCCCGTTGTGCCCTTGTGTCCATCAGTAGTCATAAAATTTAAATTTGCTACCAAGATCTAATAAAGGAGAGCACAGAATCTTGGTGCTAGTCCCACAACTTGACTTGAACAAGCTTCATAACTTCTTTCTGAACTAAATTAATTTTAGTTCTCCTTCCAACTCTAATGTATAATGCTGTCACTTTAAATGACATTTATTTTACTGTACAAATTCAATTAAATACGTTATACGCCCACCAGGTATAAGCACAAAAACGAGTACAGTGTGGTCCCTGTCCTCAAACAGGTTATAATCTAGAGAAGAAAATCGAAGTACAGCAGGTCCTCCAATAATGTTGTTTCATTATAATGTTGATGCCATAGGAATTTAATTCTTGTTTTATCAAGTAGCCTATGGTAAAATTGGTTTCATTATACATTGTTTCACTTTAAATTGCAGAACCTATCAACGATATAGTCCCTGGCTGGTGTAGCTCAGTGGATTGAGAGACGGCCTGCGAACCAAGAGGTTGCCGGTTCGATTCCCCAGCCCAGGCATATGCCTGGGTTGCAGGCCAGGTCCCCAGTAGGGGGTGCATGAGAGGCAACCACACGTTGATGTTTCTCTCCCTCTCTCCCCACCCCACGCCGTTCCCCTCTGTCTAAAACTAAATAAATAAATAAAATCTAAATATATATATGAAGTGTATTTACCTACTGTATACAAATAAAATAGCTGTGAGTAGACTGTAATAGTTACAAAATGATGGGAGCATAGAAACTTAAAAAAATAATTCCATTTAGAAGAGATAAAATATATCAAGAAAGAGACATATTACATCATTATTTCAAGTATATAACTTGTCTATTTTAAAAGTATAGTCCTATAAAAATATCTGCAGTCAAACCAACTTCATGGGAACTAAATGGGCCTATGGCAATAGGTATGAAACTATTTAAGCACAACAGAAATCTGAGATTTACAATAATGCTATGAGTTCTGCTAGTAACATAAAGAAACAAATTTAGAAGCATTAACAAAAGAATAATTTTTAAAAGTATAATTAAAACTGCTAAAGTTAAATAAAAAAACTTGATGATATCTGGTGAGTATATTCAAATCAGAAAATAAAAAATACTTCAGACTAAAGCAAACCAATTGTATGCTATAAGAAAATAAGAAACTTTCCAAATGTTAAATAAATATACATACTCCTTTTTATCTGATTTCTTCGGTTTTCATTTGGCGTTATCAAGGTGTATGCATCTACTCTAGAATGAAGAAAAAAAATTGCTTATTATCATGAAAAATTACCAATGCCTATAAACCACCAGACATTCTTCCTGTTGATATACTGTATTTACTATCATCACAATCAAATGTGTACTATGGAAGATAATCTTAAGAACCACGCCTGCTCTCCAAAAGCTTACCATGTAGTTGTCAAAGGAAAACAAATGCACTTGGCCACATAGGGAATACAAAGCAGCTGGTAAGTGGCAAGTGACTCTTCACTGTTGGCTCTTGGTAAATTCTCTTTGCAGGGATCCATTGTTCCCCTAGGTGGTGTTCATGGGAACGTCCCTTTGAGAGGGCTTTAGATTGCCATTCTGTTTTGTGAGCCTACTGTGAATGCAAAAACTGCTCATGCATTCTTTTTTTCTTTTTAATTTGTTCTATTGTTGTTCTATTACAGTTGTCCCAATTTTCCCCCATTGCTCTCCCCTGCCCCGCCCACCGCCTGCTCCCACAGTCAATCCCCACCCTATTGTCCATGTCCTTGGGTCATTTATACTTGTTCTCTAACTAGGCTCTTCCCCTTCATTCCTCCCTTATCCCCCTCCCCTCTCCCCTCTGGCCTGTTCACACATTTTTTGTTCACGCATTCACAGACTGGGAATAGGGGCAATTTGCAATGCAACCATCTCTTCTTACACATTTTTCACTGAATTGACTGAGGTGACATTGGTTAATAAAATTATAAGGTTTCAGGTGTACAAATCTATAATACATCATCTCTGTATTGTATTGCGTGTTCACCACCCCAAGTCAAGTCTCCTTCTATCACCATTTACCCCCCATTAATCCTCTTCTACTTCCCCACCCTGCTTTCCCTCTGGTAATCTGGTTGCCTGGGTCTGTAAGGTTGGTTTTTGTTTTGTTTCTGTTTCTGTTTTTGCTTAATCCCTTCACCTTTTTGATCCACCCTTCCCTCTGAAAGCTGTCAGTCTGTTTTCTGTATCTATGAATGTATTTCTATTTTGTTACTTTGCTTTATTCATTAGCTTCCACCTATAGGTAAAATTATATGGTATTCGTCTTTCTCTGACTGGCTTATTTCACTTAACATAACACTCTTTCAGGTCCATCCACACTGTTGCAAAAGGTAAGATTTCCTAATTTTTCCATTGTGTAAATGTATCACAGATTTTTTATCCACTCATCTACTGATGGGCACTTGGGCTGCTTCCAAATCTCGGCGATTGTCAATAACGCTGCAATGAACAGAGGGGTGCATATATTCTTTTGAATTAGTGCAGCCATCTCTTCTTGATGACCATCTTGTGCTTTTGAGCTTGACTCTCCCATGCAAGGGTCCCTCCTTCTCCTTGGAACACTGGTTTAGAATAATTAGAAGCTCAAAGAAACAGGGAGTCACTTCAACACATGGGGTTATCAGGGAAAACTGCATTTATGCAAAAATATTCAACTCCAAGTTATCAAGCAGCTGTTAAAATACTGTGAAGTTTTGAGGGCAGAAACTGTGCTTGATTGATCTATATATGCCCAGCCCCTCCCTGGCACAATGCCTGGCACAAAGTAGCTACTTGATGAATGTGGGCTAAATTGAAATATGATGATGCCAACATCCAGTCTGTGCGTCTGTGCTCAGTGTCTGGCCTTTGAGATGATTCATGTGGTCCCACAAGAGCACGAATAGTTCATAGAGCAAAATTATAGCACAGCAACAGACTGTCGCACGCATGTGGTTACCGTGTTAGGAGAAATGTTATGGATAAACACAATCAGGTTATAAATGTATATTTTCTTAAACAAAAAAACAGATATTCTTAGAAATCTCTGTTCAACGTAGAATGCACAATTTCAAAGAACGAATTAGCAAAGATTGAACAGTAGAGGCCAAAAGTGCTGATTAACAGAAGCCATTTCTTCCTTATCTCTTTATGTTCCTAGCAGTGAGCCTTCAGCCAGCTTCAAACTGGGCTTTAATTTTTGACTTGTAAATGGAAGGTGTGCAACCACCTTTGCATACAAATGAGGCTGGCTGCTGGATGCCCAATTACCTAATGTATATCAGTAGACGTTGCATGTGTAGCTGAGCACACATACACGTTATGAATACAAAATTAGGAGGCTGCTGCTGGAAATTAATCCCTAGTCCATTGCATATTCTTTGTTCACCCTAAGAAAGATTTTCCACTCCTCAATTGCCAACATTTTACAAGAGCTTGAGAGCTGCAATTCTGTGGATAGTGCCTTGCAAACATGAATATGGTACAATAGTGAGCCATTCTGCAGAGCCTTAAAGATGAAACATAAGATAATGGATTTAACTGCCAACCATGAAATGACTACACAATCCACGATGTTCACTAAGATTGGAGTGTGGGGCTTCTCACCATACCAGGGATTTGACTATAGTGCAGATCTTAAACATCAGTGCACAGCAGAATCACCCAGAAGTTTTGTTAAAGTGCAGTTTCTGATTCAATAGGTCTGGGTTGGGGTCTGATAAATTGCATTTCTAACAGTTCCAGGTACTCTTGGTGTTCTTGACCTGGGGACCACACTCTGAGAACCACTGCTATAGGTCAAACAGGCTGACTTCAAACATCTGGACTAAAAGGGAATTTAGGATTAATAAAACATTGATAAAGACATGCATGCCAAAATTACGAGGTTATTGAGCAACAGTGCTGAGATGCAAACCCAGGACTTTTGACTTAGACCAGTTGAGTGTCTGCAGCTTACTTTTCAGCTCAATGTAGAAAGCATAAAATATGACTGTCCGTAACTTCAGCCTCCTGATAGACTTCAAACAAAGTGATGTACTTAATTTAACTGAGCACCGGTATGGACTTGTATTAGGGATAACACCCGAAACAGACACCAACCACTTTAACCGAGTTTATGCTTTAGTTAGGAAAAATTAATGAAGCCACCGGAGAACGCCACAAGGATACTCAAACAAGCATCAAAGTGAGATGAAAGAAGTAGTGAGAGACCCAAGGGGGAGGAGCGGGAGACCCCAGAAGGATAGAACACTTCAGAGAAGAATAGCAAGTTGAGGCTTAAAAGGTAGGATCTGAAAATGGCTATTAAGTGTTTTTTGCTAAACTAAGAGCAGCTTCATAGAGAATTTTCCAAGTTCCATGGGTCTCACTCATAAAAATTTTGCAAAAGGTTTGGAAAATAAAATTAATATGTGTGTAAAAGACTTCACTGTACAGTATCTAATCTGATTAAGTTCGAGTCTGAAGACATCGTACTGGAATCTTCAGCGTTGGGAACAGTGCTGCTGTGGTCATTCTATAGCCAATGTGTACAGGCCTCAGGTACCCAGCCACAGTGCAGGGCCGTAAAAGAGGAAAAAATATTGTCCAGCCCTGAAATCAGAGGTTTTTAATTCAAAGTGCTTAAACATAATCCCAGGCTCAAGGGCAGTGGTCCCGCTTATAAATGTGGTGTGTTAAAAAACCTTTATTGTATTTTTCCACTACCATTGCTCCCCTCCACCGTACCCTCTTCCACCTCCACCCTGCCTTCCACCCTGGAGAATTTCTTAGCAGCCCTCTTAGTAATATTTTATTGGCTGAGAATGCCAAATATAAATCATAGTATTCAGCAGAAAGCCCTGCCCAGGTATTCAGTTTCTATTCCTCTTCCTTGCTATAGGAAGAAGAATTTAAGTCTAAGGAACTGCTCTTTATTTTTTATATCATAGAGCAGAGCAAAATACCTTGGAAAATAAAAATATTAGTCCCTTCTCTCTCAGCTTTTCCTTGACTTGAACAACAAATATAACTTATTCATGTTTTCAGCCAATTACTTCCCCCACAGCAAGGGTGTCTGCTGCCTCAGCCCGCGTGTCACCCCTTCACCAGCAGACTGGCTCAAAGCCACTTACGCATGCAAGCTCCGCCGACCTTTCTGTGTTTGGTATTCCGGTCATTTCCTGTTAGGCAACATTCAAGCTGCTGAAATAAATGTATATCTTTGAAAATGAATCTCCTTAATCACTTCATTGAAATTTAATGAAATACTTCACTTTGTAAGATTGTTTTCACTTTCCAACCTACTATATCTCTTACATATCAGAGATATAGTAAGAAAGAACATATATAATAGCACAAAAAGAAAAATATTTTCCTGCACCATAAAAAAATAAATATATTCAAGAAATGTTTTCTTTGTGAGGTCTCTCCTGAGATACACAACTGCTTCTCTTGCACATATTCTTGCACAGTTTTTATAAAGTCTCATCAATAAGCACACTATGAAAAAATGTTGAAGTTTTGAAAAATATCTTGGTTGGCTAAAAGTATTATATAAATACATCCTCTGTTGTGTATAAACTACAGATGTCATTTCAATTCTAATTAAGAACAATACTGGTTGGCTGAAAAAACACACACAGTCAAGAGCAAAAATTCAGAAAGGGGTCGAAGATTATATTACAAACATAATTTCAGAAGCATAATAGACATACTCTACTGTCCTATAAAAAATTGTTTTGAGGTTTTCATAGCTTAAAAAAATCTTATTCTTGCGTGATAGTGTAAAAAAGAAGAATTTTTGGTTAATCAAAGGCACTGGATAGAGATTTATTTTCTAGATAAGGCTTTCCATATGTTTTTTTGCTAAAGGATCTTCAACATCTCCCATGTGGAGGGGTTTGTGAATTCACTTAGGTTTCAGAATGTGCAGAGCCCAAAACATTGTGTGCACATCCAAGAGGTTGATTGATATGAAGCTGGTTAGTTCTACAACTCACAGCCTCTGTTAGGGAGCCGAATAGGTATCCAGAGGGCTAAACAGACACCCAGAGGGAAAAGATAAACAAGAGGTCATCAGGTCATCAGAGCCTTTGTTCATGGGATGCCTTCATGGAAGCTAGGAAGAAGTGCACGTGCACGTACACATCCCCGTACCAGGATTCCTATGCAGGTCCATGGCTTAGTGAGACCCGGTAAACAGGCAAGTGAGGAAAAAGTACCTCTCCATTGAGATGGAGGTAACTCCACACTAGGACGCATGGTTAGGTATATACAGCTGAGCCTTGAACAACATGGGTTTGAACTGTGCAGGTCCGCTTATGTTGGATTTTTTTTTTCAATAAAAAAAGCCAGCCCTTCATATCCACAGATTCAACCAACCACAGATCAAAACTAATACTTTCACATTCCACAACATGGATTCTCACCTCATATTCAAAATACTGGGTTTTTTTTAATTTAAAAAATCTTTATTTCAGATAAAATTAATATCCCCATAATTTAAGATAAAGCAAATACCCTTCCTCAAGTCTATTATTTAGGTAGTTGTCATTTCCATGAATAGTTACTGAGTATCATTTGAATATTTGCCGACATGCTTGTCGGAAGCTTCTGTAGCCTCTTCATGGTAGGAATCCCAGTTTTTCTGAATTCTTCCCTTTCCTCCCGGTATTCCATTTTGCATTCTTCCTAAAAGGCAGATCATTATAGTAAGCTGTTAGTCATTCTTTCGATGCAGAATTTATTTCTGTCATTTTACTACCATAAGGATTTCAGACTCCTTGCAACATTTGGTAAAATCTTGAACTTCTTCAGAACACCTCTCTTGAGCTTTTTCTCTCATTATTTTAGGGATCAAAACATCTTTTTGACATGTCTGAGATGCTGCTAATATGACCCAGCAAATATACTTCTTTGGACTTATCCTACTGGGTTAACAGCCATTTCCGTGACAGGGGAAAAACGAAAATACTGTTTTTGACCCATGATTGGTTGAATTCATGAACACACAGGGCTGACTGTAGAGTAAAAACTTACCTGTGGATTTTTGACTGCTTGGGGGATTGGGGTCCCTAACCCCATTTTGTTTAAGGGTCAACTGTATTTCAGCTCCAAATTACCACCTTACCTAGACAAGTTTGTGCAGTTATCAACCTGCACAGCCTTACAGGGTGGACCTGAACAATGTCAAATTTCTTCACTTAAAACATACACACACACACATAAAATGATAAAAGCTATGAAAAAAGAAAGAAGGATTCACTCTAAAGACGCAAAGAATATATATGAAATACAGTATTATAGAGATCCATCACTTTAAGACGTCAAAAGCCAAGGACGGAAGTAGAGATGGGGACCTACTAGTAAATATACTTGTAAAATGCATAAACTTGCTTCCTCAGTAAAAAAAAAAAACTACAAGAAATCCACATTTTCAGAATAGAGAGATGTACATTTGGGATTTGATTTGACCTTACTAACAAGCCGATCTTAACCCAATAAACTAACTGTAGCCTGTTACTCTTTCGTGGATGCTGACAGGAGTCATAAGACTCTGGGTCAGAAAGAAAGGACTTTATTACTCACGGCACAGCAGGCAGCATGAACATCGGCCTATTTACAGCTGTTCTCTCGGGCACCAAATCTTATGGGGCAGCACTGCACACTGTGATTGCATTGCAGCTAAGGAACACTGAGTTGGGGCATCTACCCTTTTTATGGCAGTGAGTAAGCAAGACTGGTCCTTGTCCTGGAGGAGAGCATACCTCATCCTTCTAAGTTCCCAGATACAAAGCAACCCTGAGAAATTGTCCAGGTTAAAGAATGGTCAAGTAGTCAGTCTTGGCACACCCAGTAAGTCATATAAGAGTGGAAGGATCCCAAGGAAGACTGTCATTTCCAACAGAATATTTAGGGTTAACATTCTTTTTAAGGGTAAATGATAAGGAAATTAGTATTTGCACAAAAACCTAGGCTATACATTTTTTATTATTAGTAATAGGTTATGATCTAATTATGTACACATGTCTTAAGCAAAGCTCCCCAAGGTTATGTGTAACTTAAAAGAAAAAATCAGAACCGCGAGACACAGGAAATTATATCTAAATCTCTGCCCAGAACATTTTAAAATGATATTCAGTTTATTTCTGATTTTAAAAGAAACATTCTCATAGAAAATGCACAAAATTATTTTTAAAACATGTAAAAGTTACTCATAATCCTACCCCTCAGAGATCACAACTACAGTTTTATTTGGGTGTATTTCAGTCCACTTTATATTCTGTACAAATTATTACACAGTTGCAATTATATCTTAAGTTCAATTTTATATCTTGCTTTCATTTATAATTTATTTTCCCAATTATACATGTAACAAGCTTATATTAAATGGCTTTATAATATTTCACAACATAAATGCATCATATATAATCACTCACTTTTCCGTGTTTCTATTGTTCACTATTGTAAACAACCTTGCAGGATATACAAATTGTAAAACATAAAGCTTTGCACAGAACAATACCCAAAAGGGAGCTCTAGTAGTCTTCCAAAATCAGGGCTCTGAACAGGAATGTGGACAACATTTAAATTTTCTTCTTCAGATATCCCACTTGCATTTCCAAAATCCAGAGACAGTTTGATCATATAATTAATCTCTGCTCTTATGTTTAACACTCCTCAAGTCTTAAACTAGAACAATGCTTGGAAACAAGTGTTGTATTATGGTTGCCTACTATTTGTACTATATCAGCCCTAGACTGCCTACATACAGACTTATTTTACAGGAAAGAAGAAGATAAATAAAGCCATCTATTAAGACACCTACGTGCAGATATCTATTTTATTGTAGGTACTCATAATAATTATATATAACAGAGATAAGATTATAGACTTCTATTATCCATACAGTAATAGAACCTAGTCTTGAATCACTAGTACATGCCCTTTTTCAGGCAGTGACTAAATTCTTTGCTGCATCTTCTTTCACAATACATGTAATTTAGTTTTTCAGATTATCATTTCACATCCCTGGTTCTGGCTCTTCCCTTTCACACCTACATCCTGGTTCCTGATTCTTTTCTCTTTTCTGTATCCTGGGAGTAATAAAAACCACTGGAACAAAATGGTATTGATAAATAATATGTCATTAAAGATGACTAAGTAGTTTTCCCCTATAAAAATAGTATGGCTCCAAGCCCAGGGTAAACTGTACAAATTTTAAATACATAGCTCCATGACAAGCCTTCCTTTAACTTCCCCACATTCAAAAGAATAACGGGAGAAATAAAAAGGAGAGGCACCGTGAATTTAAGAATATTATCTAAATTAGGTTTTCCTAACTTTTTACCTTAAATTTTAAGCCTATGAGCAAAATTAAAATATTATGTAAAATGAAAACCCATGCACTATTTATTACCTAAAGTTACCAGTTGTTAATGTTTTGTCACATTTGCTTTTTCTCTCTCTTCTTTATTTTTTTCCAAATCACAGGCAAGTAAGCTGCAGAGTCCTGACATCATCCTGAGACACTTCGGCATGCATTTCCTGGGAACAAAGGCATCCTCCTGCTTAAACTCAGTGACAGTATCACACCCAAGGAATTTAATATTAATACAATATTGTCTAACATTCAATCTATATTTAAATTTCTAACTTGCTACATTGTTTTTTATATTCTTCCCTACCACTGCCTCACCCTGGATCCAATCATGGATCATACACTTTGATGGTCGGACATGTCTTTTCAGACCCCTATAATCTAATCAGTGTCCTTGAATTTTTCTCCTTTCATGAATGGCATTTTTGAAGAGTCCAGGTGTGATGATTAACTTTGTGTCAACTTAACTGGGCCACTGGATGCCCAAATAGATGGTTAAACATTAGCTCTGGATGTGTCTGTGAGGGTATTTCTAGAAAATAGTACCATTTGAATCAATAAACTGAGTAAAGCAGGTGCCCCTCTCTAATATACATGCGCATTGTCCAATCCACTGAGGACCTTCATGAATAGGAAAAAAAACAAAGACCGAGAAGGTTGAAATCACCCTGCCTGACCATTGAGCTGAGACAGGGGCCTTCACCTGCCCTCAGTGCTCCAGGTTCTTCAGCCCTGAGACTTGGAGTGGAATCTACACCATCGGTTCTCTGGAGTTCAGGCCTTCGAGCTACACCACCCGCCTTCCTGGGTCTTCAGCATGCAGGTTGCAGATTATGGGATTTCTCAGCCTCCACAATCGTGAGAACCAACCTCTTACAATAAATTTTATTTACACACACACACGCACACACACACACATTTCCATTCTGCTGAAGAACTCTGATTAATACACCAGGTAAATTGTCTTACAGAATTTATAGAATGCCTCACAATCTGAATTTGAGAAATGATGCTTTCCCTCACAATTATTTCGGTTAAACATTTTCGGAAAGAGTAGTAGATGTTATCCAAGATTCCATTGTTAGAACTGGAGTTGTCTCCTTGTGCAAATAAATAATAAACCAATGTGAAAAATTATATCTGCCTATATGATAGAGAGCAATCACAGTTTAAAATAAGGTTTAGAAAGAGCACATATCTTCTACTTGTCACCTTCTATTGGCAGTAGAAAACAGAAGGTATAATGACCCTAAAGACTTTCTACTTGGCATAAAGAGTCTAAGAGCACAACCTATACATTAAAAATAAAAATGTCTTTATTGCAAACTGCTTGAAGTGTTTATTTCTAAGGACTGGAATTTACAGGGGACTTTCTCTATATTAATTTTGCAGTGTTTGAGTGTTTATGACAAGCAGATATGACTTCACTTCTACAAGCAAGGGAAAACATTCCAAAGATATTTAAGTGAGAAAATACTTAATGTAAAGACTTGGGGCCTCACATTTTCTTACAAGTTCAAGTAGCACAGGATTTCCACTCTCAGTGGTTCCATAGTAAGACAATCACTGGGTAATACCAGCCCTTGAGTTTTAATGATGGTAAATGTGTTCAGTTTTTCTACAAGACTTTAATGGATTGCCTTTTAAATGTTCATATTTGGGGGAAAAATTACAAACATTACAGAAGAAAGGAACCATCATCGATTGATCCTCTGATATAGAAGAGAACCTTCAAATGCAGTCTTTTCCCTTTGATATTTTTCCTGGTAAGCTTTTGTTTCAGATTCAAATACATTCTGAATAGACGCAATTAACCTTAACAATATGTATAGCTTTACAGCACTATACTGACTTTGAAGTAAGTAACCTTACTGTGTAATTGAACTGTTTCTTTCTTTTTCCTCATTTCAGCTATGCGTCTACTGATTATTGTAGGTATTATGTGTTTTGGAGCTTTCATCATCCTGTTGATTTACTGTTTCACTGTTTCAGCTGTCAAAGGCTTTTTGAGAAATGCCCACTCTTTTTTATGATATTGTATTTGAACAAAAATGATTACTCCCCAAAACTTGGCAGGCTGCAAATCTATATCATACTGAGGAGTGGAATCTAGTGAAGAAGAGGGAAATTCATTCTAAGCAGGACTATAATTTCTACCCTCCTGCATAAACAGGAAGGTAAATCTGATCTAATCAAACCAAAATCTTTTCTTTCCATTCATTCCAATAATCTCTTCTGCCATGCATAGAACTGTGATTTTCAAACTGTAGGTAGTAACCCACTAATGAAAAATTTATTTTTAACGAATAAAAAGAGAAAATGTCAGGAGTGCATCACATATACCAAGGATTCCCACAGAAACTTTGCCTTTACAAACTACTTCTCTACGCAAATCATTTTAAAGCTATAAACAAATGTCACAATACTATGTCTATAGAGCCACTGGCCTATAGAATTTCTATTTTCTTGGTGGGAAAATATGAAAACTGACAGGAAATTAATTAGCAAGATGCACTTCACTCCTTCCTCCAGCTCTACCTTGCGTTCAGGATCCAGACTGTGGTGGACAGACTTGGGTTTGAGTGCTGGCTCTGAGATCCCGGAAAACCATTTAATCTCTCAAGACTCAGTTTCTTTATCTATAAAGTAACAATGTGTTTATTGTGAAGAGAAAATTTAACAAAGTATGTAATATGCTTAGCACAAGGTCTAGCACATGGTTGAGTTCCAGACATAAAAGTTCCAGCTATTGACTGTTTTTTTGGTTTTAGTCTCTCAGTTTAACTATTTCGGGTCACAACTAATTTCACTTAATGCTACCACAGCATTGCAATGCTTCGTCACATTTCTCATTTCAAAAATAGGTCAACTAGGGAAAGCACTCCTGATTAGTTTGGTAGTGGAAACTGGCACTCACTGAGGCACCTACCCATCACATTAAGCCATTATTATTATTGTAAAGCTAGAAATTCATTAAATAGTACCTGTTAAATACCACGTTACTTTTACAAACCTCCTGAGTGCTTATGAGTCGTGCGCGGAGAGTGGGTTAAATAGTCCCCTAAGGAACAACCATTGCTATTGAGCCATCCAGAAGGGTACTCATCAGAATCAGTCACAGGTTATTCTCTCCCTGTGTGTTATGAGTTCATAGCACTAAAATGAACTTCAGCATTATTCAGTTGTCTGTGTCCAGGGAGGAGTAATGGGTTGATACTTTCATGCCATTTGGCATCTACAGGCAAATCTTATTTTCTCACAGTCACATAAGAAACAGAAGAGAAATCTGAAGCATTGCAATGAAGAAGAAATAGAAAATAGTAAAAGCAATTCTTATTGGTTCTCATAAGTTTGCAGAAACTTGCATTTTGTTCAAGACTATTTATGTGGTTAGTTTGGATTCAAACAAGGTGAGTCAAGAATGAGTTGTTTTTGATCATCTCAGACATAAGAAATTATACTTAGGGTTCAGAATATACATGTCAATTATTAAACAGTGATGTTTATAAAAACTGGACTAATACTATAACTTAATCACTATGTTATCATATATCCCACCTTCTATCCCAATTTATATTTACAAAATGTTTAATACTAATGTGCCACAGTGCTACTTAAGGGAAGAACAGAGAAAAACCAGGGACTGGCCATTAATAAGTGGTCTTACTTTGCCATTAAGCTAGGATAAGTGGAATGGAGAAGCTGAGACAAACAGCTGAACAAACTGGCTGAGCAATTTACAGCCAGATGCAGAAGGTCACCTCCCTAGAGATAACATCTAGGCCTCCGCTGTACTTAAGCTCCAGGCCCAGGAAAGCAGCAAAACCAGGTGAGTTACACCAGGACCAGTTGCAGTGACTAATAACTCCTGCCCTGGCACTGACCGATCAGTAGAGACCATGATCCTGAAAAAGCACAACTGGAAAACTGGTGCATAGTCTGCTGAAACTCTCCCCTGAGACCTCCCCAAAGATTCCTACCTGCAAGAGACATAAAAGCCCTAAGACAAAGGACCCAGCTCATTCTCTCCCTCTGGGGAGCAGCCTATGTCATTCTCTTCCTCCCATCTTCCCCCACACGCACGCATCTCCTAAACTCCAAAGGTCCCCATGAAGCTTGCAACCAGGAGAGCAATGGGCAGTGGCAGCTTGTCCCAGGCTAATCCCTGAACCTGTACCCACGGCTCCCTTTTCTCCAACTTCCCACTGAGCTAGCTAAGGCAGCCCAGCCCAGGCTTTGCTGGTGCTTCTTCTACCCTAGGCCCTTCCTTGTTTCACTGTCCCCAGTTTCAATAAACATACACTCATAGTCACTTGGACTCATTGGGAAATCTCTCCTGCACAAAGTCAAGAATCCACACACTACCAGCTGGCCCTAGGCAGGCCTACTCAGGACCAGGCCCCTGTCCAGTAACACCTTTACTCTCCCTTCACTCATGCAGAGTTTGAGGATGAAGGGAAGGAAAATAATTAGTTACCAGTGTCATTTCCTTTCCAGTAGCATGAGATATGGAATGTATTGAAGTTAGAGTAAGAAAGCTAGGAAATGTCTCCTGAGCCCCAATGGTGGAAGTGAGACAAAGCAGTGGGTTTCTGCAGCACACACACAGAACACTCCAATAGCCATAGTGTCTAAGCTGCTGTGGTCAGGGTATGGTACATCTTAAAGGCTGTGTCAGTTTGAGTTCTCCAAGAAGCTGACATCAAGACACATGACGATGGGATTAGACATACCAGGGGGAATGCCTGTAAAGGATAAAAGGAGAACAGGCAGGAGGAGGCCTTGACAACATAAGCAGGTCTAATATGTATGAAAGGAGAGAGTAAGTGGAGGTTGAGAAGGAAGAGCTTCAGACTGCCGCTATACAGTTCTGAGCAAGTCTTGGATAGGTTGATGGGGAGTCTTCTGGCAAACGTTGACCAATAGAGGAGTTCCATGTGGGCAGGAATGGGCTGGCATTTGTGCCTTGGACTGCTCAGACAGTGGCTGGGAAGAGTGCAGAATAAGTGTACTCTCAAAGCAGAGTCATGGATCCAAAAGTGATAGCTGAGGCTGTCAATTGACTATGCCCTCACAGTAAGTTCTTTTGAAGGAGACCTGAATAGCAAGCTTCTCTGGTTGCCAGAGAAATTACTTAAACTCCGGTGGTATAATAAAAAATAAATAAATATTTAGTTTTTGTTCCTGGTTCCTGGCACAGAGCTCTTACAATATTGGCATTCCAAGTAAGAAAAGTCTGGGTTATATGCTAATATAATAGGTGTCTCTGGGTTTGGGGTTGGGGGCACTCTAGGAAGCTTCAGGATGGGAGCTGTTTTCCAGAAAAACCAACCCTATGACTAGAGGGTTAAAACTTTGAGGTCCACTCCACCCCTTATCTCTGCGACTTTGAGTTCAGTCACCACTGGCCAGTGATGTAATCAATTATGCCTATACAGTGGGGCCTGAAGAAGAATTATTTTTCAAACTTTTTTCATTTCCATTACAATAAAAGTAAACTATTAAAAAATAAAAAATTCTTTTTTAAAAAAATTCTCGAACAGAGGTTTAGGGGAACTTATGAATTTTGGGGCACATCAAGGTGCTAGGAAGGTGACCCACCTAGAGTGCTGTACAGCATCCCCACTATATTTTACCCTATGGCTCTCTCTCATTTGACTGCTCCTGAGTTATATATTTTATAATAAAACTGTAATCAAAAGTATAGTGGTTTCCATGAGTTCTGTACTGCATTCTAGTGAATTACTGAATCTGGATGGGGAGAGAAGTCATGGAAACACCAAATCTGTCATCAGCTGGGCAGAAATGGGAGTAGCCTCGGGACCACACTTGTGGCTTACTCCTGAAGTGGGGACAGGCTTAGGGGAATGAACCCTTAACTTGTGGCACCTGTGCTAACTCTGAGTCAGTAGTCAGAATTGAATTGCAGTTACTTGTGTTGGAATGACATTTGTGAGAAAGCACAAACACACACACAACTCCTAATTATCCTGTGAACTTGCAGCTGAAACATCACCTCTTAGGATGGCCTTTCCTGCTCCCAAGGCTAGCTCTGGCTCTGGATTTCCTTTATAATGCATATAAAGAGTTATTTATGTAGTTAACTGATAATTGTCTCCCCATCAATTACACCGTAAGCCCCATATGGGCTTGTCTTTTGTCCCTATATTTTAAATTAAACATTCAGAACTAGAGATCCTCTCTTACAGGGTTGCTGTGAGGCTTGAACGAGTTAATACATGTCCTGTACTTTCACATACCAAGCACGACAAGTGTTTGCTATTATTACTGCTCATCTTGAAGTCTCGGCAGTTCTCAGTATGAAGTAGGCTACAAATACATTAAGGTAAACTGAATTTGTATGCACATTATGTTAAAGGTAACTGTCTGGTAAAATTCCACACTGTGGTTTCATTTTCAGAATGTCTTTTGATTTCCTCCAAACAGTATCACAAGGACCCAGGTATAGTTATAGACAACTGTCTGAATACCCTGCCTATATTACGATCACAGGCAAAGCCAATGCCAGGAATTGCATAAAGCAAGGTAAAAAATCCCTTCCAGAAAAAGCCGTGCCTTAGTCTTAGTTATCGAGATATGAATAAGTAAGATATTTACAAACAAGAAAAATATTGAAAGAAAGCGTAAAATATTATTTTGGACTAGAAGTTCATGGGAGCTTTTTTCTCTTTAAGTCTGTGTAAATAGCTTATGATATTTAGGGACAAAAACCATCAATTAAAAATAATTTGGAAACCCTATATGAATTAATAAATACTTATAATTATTTAAATCCAAATATAGTCAAGAACTCAGCTTTGCCTTGGAGTCTATTAAGCAATGATCCTCAGAAATCATTTTTAGAGGCTGTCTTAAAATGTCTTTATATTTACATGTAGGTAGGTGTTTTAAATCAGTAGGTTTTTACAAGGAACAAACACTGCACTTTAGGGTGACAGCACAGTACTTGGTCAATAAACACGTGTTCAGTGAATTTAAGGCCATCAGCACCCAATATTTTCTTGGATATTTATTTGCTTCATGTATACACATATAATACAAACATCCAATAAAATGATGCAAATATCCAGCAAAATATCCACGCATACACACATACTAAAAAAGAAACTAAAAAAGAAAAGAGGTTGGTATTAACTCATTTTTAGTGACAAACTGAGGCACAAATTAACTAAGCACCTTGTTGAAATTGAGAGAGCAAGTAATGGTACAATCAGAACTTGAACCCAAGTCTTCCTGGTATCAAAGCCGATGCTCCTGCACCCACACCGAGGCCTTCCTAATGAATACAGGGAAGGATGCACACAAAACAAGGTCAAATTCCAACCCATATTAAGAGTGAACAAATTAGGCCTGACTGTTAAGCTCTTAATTTTCTCTCTCCTTTTCCTTAAGTTTCCAACAGAAAGTGTCCCAATTTCTCTCAATAATAATTCAAACCTTAATTGGTTTTTTGTTATTGTTGATTTTACTGAGATGCTACTTTCCATTCAACCATTTTTCTTGGTTTCCCTCTTCCATTAAAGGAGATATGAAAAAAACAGTAGAGATAAAAGTGACTAATGCAGATATAAGAAGAATTTAAAGTGGGCCAATAGGATCTTGAAGTTAAACACCTAAAAGGGAATACAACGTCTGTCCAGAAGGTATTCAGCCATGTACTATGAAAAACAGAGACATCTATTGAAGACACAAAACATAAGAAACATTGTACACAGGACAATGACACCTTAGTCACATTCAAAGTAGGCACCTTGAGACCTCACACAGTTCTCTCAGTTACCATCAGCTGCCCTGTGGTATTTTCCTGAATCTCATCGACGGTCTGAAATCTCTTCCCTTTCAAAGGTGATTTCAGTTTTGGGAAAAGCCAGAAGACATGGGGCACCAAATCTGGGCTGTAGCGGGGCTGAGTCACCTGGGTGATTTGATATTTCACCAAAAAATCTCAGCACGAGATATGATGCATGAGTGAGCACATTGTTGTGATGAAGCTGCCAATCACCAGGTGCCCATAGCTGCAGCCTTCTGAATCATCCAAATAGCTCCCATGGAGGAATGTTCAAGCTTAACGCAAAATTTGAAGCAGATTTGTTGCACTACTTGCTCTGTTTTGAATGCAACAGCCACATAGCACACATGCTCACTCAACACTGTCTACCCCAGCCTCGAAGTACAGTGAAGTTGTCAGTGTTCACATATGTGCATTCTAGTCCACTCTTCTTGGTCACCAGGTTACACTGATGTCACGCAAACCATTCTCATTACATTAACAATGGCTGGACTTTTTCTGGACAGATCTCATATATTTTATAAATTTCTGCTTATGGCAAATGATTCACATGAAAAAAAGTAAATAAGGGAGTTCTGCAAGAGATAACTGAACTCTCGCATGTACTCTCTAATGGTCTATTGGCAAACCCTAGAAATCACAAAATAGTATTCAGCGAAGAACTGCCCCTTTCGGAGCAGATTGTTCCAGCAAGATTCTAGGGCAATTTGCAATCAAATAAGAAAACAGATGCAACTGCTAATGTTTATGAGATGATATGAGCTTGCAAATAAATGATTATATCTAAGTAGATGCTTTTTAATAGAAAATAAAGAATGTAGGGGGTGTTTATCATCAACATGAAACTAAACGTTCATGACCTCTGATTCATTAAATGCTACAGCTTATAGAAATATAGTTTACTTTAAATTAATGAGCTTCTATTATGGTATGAAACAGTTATTCTGAAGGGGAGAGAAATGCAGCAATCTCCCATTGAAATCACCTAGATTATCCACCTCAACTAAGGTGAACCCTAAGCTGAATAATATTAAACGACTGCTACTTATGAATTCTCCCAAAAGTCAAGGGAAGAAAGAAAATCTGTTTATTGGTCATAAGGTTATATATTGTTCCTTGGCAACCAGCATTTGTCTTTCATGGCACTAGAAGTTGACGAAAAGGGGGAACTAAAAATGAAACCGTTTTGATAGTTTTAATTCACAAGCAATAATGTCTTTACAAATCATACTGTTGAGGTACAGAAGCTCATTCCATGGGGCAGAAATAGAGAACCACTGGCATTTTGCATAATAAATGTTTCCCAAATACCAACTGTAGCCCCTGAACCAAAGATCAAGAGTAAATAGTACCCGTCTGTTCCAATGAAGAACACTTAACATCAGGCGCAGGAAACCGCCGTCACTTCCTCTCTCAGTCTAAGTCCTCTCTCTGGTTCTACCTGGCTAGTTACGCTGGGAGGCAGCATGCAGGTCTACCGCAGGCATCACTTGCCCTCTGCACCCGTACCTTGCAGCTGATGTGAAGATACCATTTAGGGCACCAAATTTAGGACAGGAAGAAAAACTGTTTTCATACTTGTTAAGAGTATTAGTTCTGAAGATACCTGGAAAATTAGAAAGAAGCCAAAGCAGTCTCTCCACACCCAGGATACTTTCAATCCTGCAGCCAGTCACCAGGAGACTAGTGGTCTTGAAAGAAATGGGGACTAGATAAGTATGTAAAGAACCGCAGACTAGCACATTCAATTTATGTGCCTTTTTGTTTAGGCTAACCTGGTTTCAAACTCTAACGATCAAGAAGGTGTCAGTCAGTACATTAGGGGGTCTAGGATCCTGCCCTTCCCCGACTCTCCTTCCTCCAAGACTTGCTGTGAAATACTTACAGTCCCTGGCCCCTGTGCTCCGGTCTCTCCCGAGGGTTCTGGGAAGTCGCCTCCAAACTTTGCCGTAGGCCTTGCAGCGGGTCGGGCTCTCGATGCTGCCCAGAGGGGTCCCGAGCCGGGCGGGAGGCGGAGGAGGAGCCGTGCCCGGAGCCCAACAGCCCACTGCGAGTGTACATGTTTCACAGCTCGCTGCGCCCCAGTCGCCGCCGCTGCGGGGGGTATGCGGGCTGGGTTGCTTAGCGAGTCTCAAGCTGCTATTCCAAAGGGCAGGGGCTGCGGTTTCAACAGCTGAGTTTCGATTTCTTGCCTACAGCTGCAGATTGTGCCCGCCCCGGGGACTTCCCCATACGTACTCCACTGGGTTACCCCCCGAAGTTATCTCAGGCCACAGTTCCGGCCCAGCCCGCCACACTCTCCCCACCCCCCGGGGTGCTGAGTTGAACAGACTTGGCCAGTACAGGTAAATCAGTTTAAAGTCTCACAACCAACCTTAGAGGGTAATAAAGGTAACTATTCTATGATCAGTCACCAACATCTTGTAAAGTAAAGCCACCTTAGCAGCTGTTTCACAGGTAACCCTAATTTGAGGTTACTGCTGAGTATTTGAGGCAATGTATTAACCTTCTGATGCCAGAGATTAGGTCAATACTTAAAATCATCTCTACAAAATATTGGCTTTAGCAGTGATGACTGCTCTTTGATTGTTGCGCAAGTTCTTCCAGGTTAAAGGAAATGGAAACTGAAATCAAAAGCAGGAAAAGCTCAAAACTGGAGAATCGAGCTGAAGGGCAGGCAGAGATGTTCTCCAGGCAGCCTTGCTAAGTCTGATCAGACAGTCAAGAAATATTGGTTAAACACCTGCTCTGTGCAAGGCATTGGGCAATGATTCAACTATGATGTGGGGATTTTTAAAAATATGGATTTGTAAGATTCTGCTTCTGTAGGCACTGGGGTATTTTTAAAACCATCCCAGGCGATTCTGATGTGTACTGGATTTTTCACCATGGTCGTAATGCTGGCTATACAAAGATGAGAGAAGGCTCTTCTCTCACATAACCCACATTCTAGGGACAGATAAACAGATGCCAATGCCACTATGAGATAAGTGAAATAACAAGTGGGTGCTCCGGGAAACTGGGAATTTGCCCTCTGAGTAATTCAAGGAAAAGGGACCTTTGAGAACGAGCCACGAAGGACATAGTTCACCAGGAAGGAGATGCAATGGCAGAGACATATGACTTAAAATGGCAACATGTATACCTAACTCCAGGCGGGGTGGTGTAGCTGGAGCGCCTCAGCGCCCGGGCCAGTGAGCTATTTGGGAGCCGGATTGTCTTGCTATGTTACAGTGCTTAGAACAGAGATACATGTTTGCTAGCTGCTGAAGGAATGAAATTGAAGCATGATAAGGCAAATGCGTGGGGCAGGACATGGGGGGAGAAGGTAGTGGCAAGGGGCGCGGGAGAAAAGGAAGGCAGAGTTTCTATGGCACCCTAAGGCCTTAGAGCTCCGTCAAGTAAGCCAGAGGTTCTCAAACTTTAACAAGCACGGGAGACACCTGGAGGGTGTGTCCTAACAGACTCTGGGTCTTGACCTTTGATTCAATAGGTTTGGAATGAGGCCCAAGGATTTGCATTTTTAACAAGATTCCAGGAGATGCTGCTGCTGATGCCACAACCACGTTTTAAGACCGCTGCTATAGGCAATGTGTTTTTTCAATAGTACAGTTCTGTAATAATACCTATTTGAGAAAGCTGGCTCTACCAGCAATGTAAAAGAGATTGAAAATAAAGAGACTGAAATCTGGGAGATAAATTAAGAGTCTAGTTATTATACTCTAGGTAGGAAATATGGCTCTGAGCTAAGGGAAATAGCAGGGAGCAAAATCAAGATATTCCAAGAGAAAGGTTAACACGGTTAGATTAAAAGTAAACACACACACACACAAAACACACACACACAAAAACAACTAAATGCAAAGTCCTGAGCACTAGAGACCCGGAGAGAAAAGGAGACAGTTTATCCAGCACTTTGACCCAGCTTTACGACATCATAGATGCATGATCAAGGCCAAGTCTCTTAATTTCTCAGAGGCCCAATTCCATACCTGTACAATGTGGAATGAAGTTACAATACTTACTTTGTTGGGTATTGTGAGGAATGAGGCCGTAGTCCACATCAGCAGTTCTCGAATAGAGTTGATTTTATCTCCAGCAGACGTTTGGCAATGCCTGCAAGCATTTTCTACTGTGAAACCTAGAAGTGGGTGGGGGTCGGGCTACTGGCATCTAATGGGTAGAGGCCTGGGATGCTGCAAAACACCTAAAATGCACAGAACAACCTCCACAACAGAGAATCATCCTGCACCAAATATAAGTAGTGCTGAAGTTGAAAAATTCGGATCAATATATAATATACGTAGATTAGAGCCCCAGTAATTTAATGGTGTTATTTTTAGGATGACTTTGAGGTTTTAGCTTTGCAATTGGATTGATGGCAGAACCATTAACCATTAACCAACCATTAATCGGGAGGAAGGTCAGATTTTGAGAGAAAGTAAAAGTTTGATCTGGAAACTGGGTTTAGAGGTGCCTGCAGGATGAGAAATGTAAAAAAACAGTGGATCTGGTGTTCCTTCTGGAGGTCGTCTTCTCCAAAATCTTTACTGGTGGGAAAATACCACAGGCAGTTTTGTTTCAGAGAAGAAAGCAATTGTTTTGGTGGCTGGATTAAATTCCAAGTATGAGCACGGGAAAACCCAAATTAGGGGAAAACCTGTTATATTAAAGGAGCTAGAAATAGTACCACTGACTTTAGGAATCCACTTATTTGACCAAATTTGTTTTGTAACACACCAAAGTTTCAAACATGAGATAGAAAGAGAAAAATAGGCAAAGTCTGAATTGCTTATTCTACTCACTCTCATTTCACTACATTCTCAAAGTGTTAAAAAAATGTGAATGTGATTTATTACTGCAATAGACATCTACAGGCTCCTTTAGGCTGCTGGAGAGTGAGTTATATCACCCATTCCCCCACTTGGTGTGTGCGTTGTTATGAGAACATGGGTTGGGCTTTTACCAGGGTCGTTCCAGGGTGTATTTCTATACAGCAATGGCTGGTGGGAAGAAGCAAGATAAGTGGGAAAGGTTCTGGATTTCCATCCCTACACGTACCAGGGTACTGTAATCTGCATCTCCTCTATACCCTGGACTCCTGCCTGATTTGCTTTGAAGAGTTCCATGGCTTCAGAACTTTGAAGAACCACTGTACTAGAGTATTACCTATATGTTATATGGGATATGGGAAATGCCTGCAGTCAAGTGAGATTGTTAAATTGCCTGAAATTTGGTCAATTGGAGATTTGGTTAGGTACAGAGGTGTCCAACCTGTGGTCTAGGATGGCTATGAATGTGGCCCAACACAAGATCAAAAATGTACTTAAAATGGTTTTTTTATTTTTGCTCATCAGTTTTCATTAGTTTTTGTGTATTTAATGTGTGGCCCAAGACAACTCTTCTTCTTCCAGTGTGACCCAGAGATGCCAAAAGGTTGGACACCCCTGATAGGGAATGATTTTCTTTTAAAATATAACTGCCTCCAGGAAATAATCATTTATTCATTCCTTTAGGTAAGAGTTTAATCAGAGCAAAAAAAAAAAAAAAGTCTCAGTTAAGAAAGAAGGAAGCTAAATGGAAAAGAAAGGATTCAAAAAGATGCATCAAGGAAAATGTTGTAAAATGAGATATTTATGGAAAATGGCAATTCAGGACTACAATGAACAATTTTAGCTAGCCCAGTAAGCTAAAATAAAATTAAATCAAAAAAGAGCCTTTACCAGTTTGGTCTGAGGTTAACATATGCAAAAGTGTTTTATCTTCCAGAGAAGTAAATGGAAACATATGAGTTATACATTAGTAGCCTTAGATTACTCTTTCATTAGTATTCATAAATATGTATAGATAAAGATCCACAGACTCAGCTTTTTCTTGTCATAAAGAATCTCAATGAAAAAAGTTTCTGAAAATTCTGCCTTAGCTGGCGTGGTTCAGTGGATTGAGCACCAGCCTGAGAACCCAAGGGTCACCGGTTGGATTCCCAGTCAGGGCACATACCTGGGCTGCAAGCCAGGTCCCCAGTAGGGGGTGTGTGAGAAGCAACTACACATTAAGGTTTCTCTCCTCTTTCTCCTTCCCTTCCCCTCTCTAAAAATGAATGAATAAAATCTAAAAAAAAAAACAAACTTTCCAGCTTCCGGCCAAGATAGAGGCATAGATAGATACACTCTGTCTCCTCACACAACCAAAAGAAGGACAACACCAAATGTAAAAACAAAAACTAACCAGAACTGCCAGAAAATCGAGCTGTATGGGAGTCTGACAACCAAGGCATTAAAGAAGAAACATTCCAGACCAGTAGGAGGGGTGGAGATGGGCATCCAGGGGCAGAGAGGATGGGTGGCAAGGCAGCGGCTTGTGGACCAGGTGGTCCCACATTTGCATGTGGATAAGCCGGGAGGAACAACTGAGGAATGAGAGAGACCACACAACCCAGGGTTCCAGCGTGGGGAGAGAAAGCCTCAAAACCTTTACCAGTAAAAACCTGTGGGGTTTGCAGCGGAGGGAGAAACTGCCATTCTCACAGGAGAGTTCATTTGAGAGACCCACAGGGTCCTAGAACATACACAAACCCACCCACCCAGAAATCAGCATCCGAAGGACCCAATTTGCTTGTGGGTAACAGGGGAAGCAACTGAGAGCAGGCCAAGAGCCAAGCAAGCGACATTGTTCCCTCAGACCCCTCCCCCACATATAGCACCACAAGGCAGTGACATGGTTGCCCTACCCTGGTGAATACCTAAGACTCCGCCCCTCACAATGTAATAGGTGTGCCAAGACAAAAAATATACATATGGCCCAAATGAAAACACAGATCAAATCTCCAAAAATAGAACTAAGTGATGAAGAGATAGCCAACCTAACAGTTGCAGAGTTCAAAACATTGGTAATCAGGATGCTCACAGAAATGGTTGAATATGGTCACAAAATGGAGGGAAAAGTGAAGGCTATGCAAAGTGAAATAAAGCAAAATATACAGGGAACCAACAGTAAAGAGAAGGGAACCAGGACTCAAATCAACTTTTTGGAGCAGAAAGAAGAAATAAACATTCAACCAGAACAGAAAGAAGAAACAAGAATTCAGAAAAATCAGGAAAGTCTAAGGAACTTCTGGGACAACTTTAAACACTCCAACATCCGAATCATAGGGATTCCAGAAGGAGAAGAGGAAAAGCAAGAAATTGAAAACTTATTTGAAAAAATAATAAAGGAGAACTTCCCCAGTCTGGCAATGGAAATAGACTTCCAGGAAGTCCAGGAGGCTCAGAGAGTCCCAAAGAAGTTGGACCCAAGGAAGCACACACCAAGGCATATCATCATGACCTTACCCAAGATTAAAGATAAGGAGAGAATCTTCAAATCAGCAAAAGAAAAGGAGACAGTTACCTACAAAGGAGTTCCCATAAGATTATCAGCTGATTTCTCAAAAGAAACCTTACAGATGAGAAGGGGCTGCAAAGAGGTATTCAAAGGCAGGGGCCTACATTCAAGAATACTCTATCCAGCAAAGCTGTCATTTAGAATGGAAGAGCAGATAAAGTAAAGTTAAAGGAGTTCATCATCACCAAACCCTTATTACATGAAATGTTATAGGGACTAATCTAAGAAAAAGATCAAAACTATGAACAGTAAAATGACAACAAACACAACTGTAACTGAACCTAAAAAAAGAAAAACAAAAACAAATGAAGCAAACAACTGGAACAGTAGCAGAATCACAGAAATGGAGATCACATGGAGGGTTATCAGTGGGGAAGGGGAGGGTGGAGAATGGGGGAAAAGGTACAGGAAATAAGAAGCATAAATGGTAGGTACAAAATAGACAGGGGGAGGTTAAGAATAGTACAGGAAAGGAAGAAGCCAAAGAACATATATGTAAGACCCATGCACACGAACTAAGGGGGGGAATGCTGGTGGGGGGAGTGCATGGCAGAGGGGAATAAAGGGGAGAAAAAATGGGACAAGTGTGATAGCATAATCAATAAAATATATTTTTTTTAAAAAAGAATCATACCATTTGGTGATAAGCTTGAACAAACAATCCCAAACAAGAAGAGGACAATTTGGAACATACGCGCCTCCCCCACAGCAATCTATAAACTCAAAACTTCCATTAAGACACCAATATAGAGCAAAAAGAAAAAAGGACTCATGGACATGGACAACAGTGTGGTGATTGCTGGGGGAAGGGGGGCATAAGGGGACTAAATGGTAATGGAAAAAAATACAATAAAGGTAAAATTTTTTTAAAGGAAAAAAAATTTCTGAAAATTCTAAAAGTCATGCTTCCTTAAATTTGTTTCTGCAGTGAAAACTTAGATTAATCCAATAGATCAAAGAGAGCAGTTATTTTAAATTTCTTTTTTTCCTCTTCTGACAAAGGAGTAATGTAAACTTCCCCTAATACTTGGCATCATCTCATTTTAAGTGTGTGTGCATATTTGTATCTTGACAATTTCATATTCTTTAGAAATTCTTCAAATGTATATCATAAAATCATGGAATGCCATAATTATCGTCACCTTAAGTTCATGTAATAAATATTTGTTGAACGATAAGCATATACCACTCAACTCTATCAGAACCCAAAGTCAAAGGTAGGAACAGACAGAACCTTGTAACTCTAGATCCATGTTGAAGTTCATCTAACCACCTCATTTTAGACATGGAAAAATAGAAACTTAGAAAAGTCAAGTGACTTGCCAGCATTGTATAACAATTTAGTGGCAAGACCAGACCATGAATTTAGGTTTTCTGAGTTCAAGCCTAACTTTTTACAGATTTTGGAAGATGTTTTGACAAATATCTCTTTTGACAAAATTCAGTGTTTGGAATGTTTTTCATTTACTGTAAGTTTCCCAATGAGCAACTGTGTATTATTGTCCAAAACAATATATCAAAGCTTCTACACCTATCGGAATCAACATTAAAAGCCTTAACACTCCAATATTCATCTCTGTAACTACATGATCAAACGATCTATACAATGACAGTGCTTTATAGGACTTGTCAAATTTTCGTAAATAGCAAACACTAATTTTGGTTAAAATTTCTTTGATTGTGTTAAAATAATGAGCTTTATAGGATGACACAAAGAATTCTACTTAAGTATGGAAAGATGTACATTTATTCCATTTTTCTGATGACAATGTGTACTGTCACTTGGGAACATGAGGACTGTAGAAATGTACTTTCAGTGATATTTTCTATCCTCTGGAAGGTGACTGAATTTCTCTGTAAATTCACATCTGAGGGATAGTTACTTCCATCTCTGGGTTCTAGCATCTCTGAGTTGCTGTCATAAGACCTCTGCTGGCTTCAGGGATAAAAGAAACTTCCCTTAACTTCGAAAAAACTTTTGAGGGCTCTGTCAGGTTCCCCTGAATGGTTTCTTTAGCTATGATAAATGAAACTCTCCCCGGTGCTGCCCATTTCTTACCCAATTACTGTGGCTTTTCCAAAAGTGCCCCCTCTTAGGGAACTGCTAATTGTTCTGATGTTTTACCTGTGAGCCAACTCTTTTGTCAGCAGTCTTTTCGAAATATCACTAGAGATGTAAGAGAGCGTGTGGTGCAGGGGAAAGGCAGAAGACCTGACCTTGAGACCTAGAAGAGCCATTTAAGAGTTTTCTAACCTCAGGCGACCACTGAAACTCTGAGCTTTGGCTGCTTCATTTGTAATATGGAAATATTAATAATGACACCCCCAGTCCAATCTACCTTTAGAAGTCTGTGAACACCAAATGAGATAACATACGTGAAAGTGTTTTATAAATTTCACTTGATGCCATATAAATGGAAGAGCTTTGTGTGTGTTTTCTAATACTTCAATTTGTCCTCAAAGACTTCTTCAGTCCCAGTGACTCTTGGCTTTCAGTTGCTAAAACATTACAGCTACATCCTTAGTGTGTTTTATCTTGAAGACCCTTTCAGAATAGAAAAAGAAAAAAAGCAGTATATTTAGTTTTACCTACCAACATATGAATACCTTGCACTGCAGTAGACCCCCAGTGAAGCTGGAACTCTTTTGGTCTAATTGGAAGGCAGAGCATTCCATGGACATTTTGCGACACTATTTCATCTGTAAAGTGTAGGAGTTGACAAGTTTCATTTCTCTGGCTAAAATCTAGGGTTCTATTTGACTGGGCTTGGGGAAGGAGTTATATTAGAAATTCCCGTGGCCTTTAAATGCTTCCAGGAGTGAGATTAGGGTTGGAATTCCCCACAGACACACCCCACAGATGGGAGTTCAAGACTCTCCTGAGTAGTCCTCAGTGGCCCACCAACTATATGCCTACTTTTCTTGAGGCACCAGTAAGACAATCCCTGAGAATGATTAAGATAATGAAATTGCATGCAGTCTGAGGAAGGGGACGGATTACTGTGTTATCCACCAGCGTTTTCCATTCCAACTTCAGGCTGTCTTGAAGACCTACGCTTAGATCTTGACTCCACCACTTACAACTGAGAAGCTTTGGGTGAAATACTGAACATTTCAGGGGCTCAGTCTTCAACTCTAAAATGGAAATAAGTGTCATAAAACCTACTGAATAGTGTTGTTATACACATTAAGCACAAAGTGCTTAGTACCATATATCCAAAATGATACATACAATCAATAAATGTAGTTACCATTATTTAAACTCAAAAAATAAATTGAACTGAGCAAAGTACTTGAAGAACTTTACACAAAAAAGGTATGTATGTGGCTAATAAACATATAAAAAGGAAACACACTTCATTTGTCATTGGAGAAATGCAAATTAAAATTATAGTGAGCTATCTCTACACACTTAACAGAATGTATAAAATGAAAGAGAAAAAAATTACTGTGACAAGAATGTGAAACAACTAAATTTTTGTGTTCTACTAGTGGGCTTGTAAAGTAGTATAACCTTTCTGGAAAACTGTTTGGCATAATCTTCTAAAGCTGAACCTTTTCATATCCAGCCAATCCACTGTAAATGTGTTCACTGAGTCCTGTACAATAATGTTTATAGGAACATTCATTCATAGGGATATAAAACTAGAAACTACTCACATGCCTATCAACAATAGTTGAATAAATTGTGGTATAACCTACAATGTGATACTATATATGAGATCATATTTGTTATTCTCTAAGTACTAGTTGGCCATTATCTTACTTCCTCAGGCTATTTTCTGGCATTATTGTACTTCTAGATAGCCCTCTTCACTCATGTAACTTGTATTAGTTAAACTATAGGTTCATCTGCAATAGCAAAGGCTCAAAGCAACTATGGTTTGAACAGTTTGGAAATTTTCTCTTAGCTACCAGTCCTGGCATATGCAGGTCAGAGCTGGTATAGTGCCTCTACGGGGTCCAGGGTTCAGGCTTTCACATGTTACCCCGACTTCTTAGGCTGTTTCCCTCATCTGTACCTAATGTGTAAATAATCTAGACAATGAGGAGGGAGAAGAGGAAGAAGCTAGAAGACAAGTCCATTTCCTCTAAGAGCACAACCTAAAGACTGCACTGATCTCTTTTGATCACATTTCAGGGGTCTAAATTTACATACCCAAATTTAGTTACAAGAAAGGCCAAAAAATAAAATCTTAGTTCAGTCATTTGAAACATATTCATGAACACCAGGCACTGTTCCAGGAACTGGGGCTACAGTAATGGATTAAAAAAAAAAACCCTGCTTTCATTCTAGATGGGCAAACAACAAAGTATATTAGTAAAATATGTAGTGTGTTAGACATTGCTAAGTATTGTGGTAGTTAGATTTCAAGGTGGCCTCCAGTGATTCTTGCTTCCTACCCCAAATTTGGGGCAAAGTGCAATGTAGCAGTAGAACATTAATATAGATTATATCAGTAATACAGTACATGGAAGTGTGGTGTAGTTTAACAAAAATAGAAATATGGGCTTGGCTTTGGAACTGATCAGAGGGCAGAAGCCGAAAGGACTTTGAGGACAATGTTAGCACGAATTTAAGAATATTAAAGAGACCATTAGTAGAAACCCATTAGTTTTGAGGAAGCTGCCCATGACAGATTAGAGCAAATGTTATAAGGAGCTGAAGAATAAGGGACCTGTGTCATGCAGCAGTAAGTACGTTGGCAACACTACCTATGGTAAAGTAGAAAGTAGGAAATGTACCTACTAATACAAAATAATATTGAATATAAACTGTAATTGAAAAACAAAATTTTTTAAGTAAAATTTTTTAATCACACAAAGAATGAAATAAAATACATCTTGAAAAATGAAAAAAAAAAGAAAGAAAATATACCTAATGAACTGAGTGAAATAACTAAAGGGGTTTCCACGCAAATGTTGAAGCCCCTGCCTGATTTATGCTTGCTGCTTATACCATGTGAAAGGAGAGAGATAACCTGAATGAAAAATTATTTTTTACACCAGAGCCAGGACTTGCTGGTTTTGGAAGTTCCTATCCTTCCTAAATGGCAAACTATGCTAAAATGAGGAAATGGCTCCTGGAAGAGATCAAGTCAGAGCACCACCAAGTCAGAGAATGCCTGATCTAAAGAGGAAGCTGAGAAAGGGGCTGTTAATCCCATTGTTCAGACATCAGAATGATCTAAGGTAATAAACATCTAGGAAATCACTTGGTCAAAGAATAAAATTTCAGTAGGCTGAGTGCTGTCCTTCAACAGTGGCAGCAGAAGTTCGGAGTAGACAAAAATCCAGGTATGTTTTTGTTCAATAGGAAAACACAAATGAGATTCATTAAAAAAAGACTTTTTAACAGAATTGGATTTGCAGAAACACCACCGGTTTGGAATAAAAGAGACGAATACATTACAAAACAAACATAAGTCTTGCACTGAGAGGAATCAAGCCGGGAAAACTGTACAACTGCACAAATGGGCCACCTTTCATGAAAAAGGGAAGATGACTCAAAGGACAGAACTTAAAGCCCAGAGTGGCTAACCAAATGTCACAAAGAATTATTCCCATGCCTTGAGTGCCAATAAAGGAAGTGCCAATCTGTAACTTGCTGGATTTCAGAATTGGTATGTCCAGTGATATCTATGTCCCTCCCATTTTTCCCCTTTGAATAGAATATCTGGATTGGTTACGCTAAGCATATCTTACCATGTTATTTTGGATCTATTAGGGGAACTATATGTGAGAAGCCTCAATGATGCTCTATAGGATGAGACTCATGGAGCCTTTGGAGGAGGTTAGTATATTTGCATGTGGGAGAGATAAGAATCTTTGAGGACCCAGATGCCTCCAATGATTCTTTAGAATAGAATAGACTGAGGAAAGTTCTGGTCAAGATGGCAGTGTAGGTAAATGTGGTACTTGCCTCCTCCTGTTAGGTAGGATAGGTAGTAAACTAAGGCAGGGAGGAGGATGTCTCACCTGTTGACTCAGCCGTCCTGAGCCTGGTCCAATAAGATGTCCAGGTGTTCTGAACATCACAAGCAGGGATAGTGCAGGAGGAAAGTCCTTGAGACTCTGTGCTGGGAGAGGGAGTCTCTATAGCAATTTCACTGTGACAAAGAGCCTTTACAAGCTGAGAAAGAAAGTCTTTATAGCTGTATGTTATTCCCAAGGTTTAGAAGGGGGAGGAAGAGGGGTACCTAGAAACTGACTAAAGTATAGAGCCCCTGAACCCCAACAGTCAGTACACTCAGGTTAGCTGAGTGCCTACTTGTAGCCTTGGCTCAAGTGTACAGAACAAACTTATTAACAACTTTATTTCCTCTATATGTGCGGCACTCAGACTAGCTGGGTGCCTGTTTGCAGTTTTGTGCTCACATGTTTCATAAATAAACTTGCTATCTCATTTCCTCTATACACATTTGTCTGTCACTTGAATTCATCTCCTTCAAGTGAAGCAAGAACTGAGAAACAAGCTTGTGGCTCCCGACTTGGGTCTCTCCCCAGCAATATAACGAGCAAAATAAACTAAAAAACAAAATAGAAACAGACTCACAGAGGGAACAGACTGACAGCTGTCAGAGGAGAGGGAGGTTGGGGGACTGAGCTTAAAAGATGAAAGAATTAGCCTCGGCTGGTATAGCTGAGTGGGTTGAGCGTTGGCCTGTGAACCAAACAGTCACTGGTTCGATTCCCCAGTCAGGGCACATGCCTGGGTTGCGGACCAGGTACCCAGTAGGGGACACGTGAGAGGCAACCACACATTGATGTTTCTCTCCCTCCCTCTCCCTCTGTCTAAAAATGAAATAAAATCTTAAAAAATAAATAAATAAGATGGAGGAATTAAGCAGTACAAATTGGTAGTTGCAGAATAGCCACAGAAATTCAGGTTACTGTATGGAGAAATGGTCAATAACATTGAGATAACAGGTTATGGGGCCAGGTGGGAGACTGGGGCATCAGGGCACCACTCTGTAGAGTGCACGGTTTTCTGGCCAAATTGCTGTATTTCTGAAACTGGTACAAAATGGCATTGAATGTAAACTGTGGTTGAAAAATAAAAACAAAAAAACCCAAAAAAACCAAGCAGCATCTTGCCTCAGCATGCTCCATACCCTTTGCTAAGTGGCCCCAGGCCTGGCACTAGTGGCAGCTGGTCTTGATTTACAACTTGGCTTCTCCTGGGCACCTTACCTTCAAGCCCAGCACAAGGAGCAGCCATCTGCAGATCTCTTTGTCGCTCATGCCAGGTGCCAGAGCCGCACTGAAGCAAGCCCTGTTCTGTGAAGTTGGCCTCTACAAAACTGAATCTACACGGTGGTCACAGCCAGTCCTTGTAGCCAATCAGCCTGGGGGTAAATCTCTCCCACTGTGGTACTAACAGTGATCAAGGCTCAAATACACCAGGAAGGTGTACCCCCTACTTGGGGGGTGCAACTGGAATGCCCAGCTCGGTTGATCAGGGAGGCATTGCCCCTGGACCCTACAGGAGCCTACTATATTAGGCCACTCTACCAAGCCTAGGAGACACAGTAGTTCTACCTAATGCATAGAAACAAACACAGGGAGGCTGCCAAAATGAGAAGTCAAAGAAACATGTCCCAAATGAAAAGAACAAAATAAAATTCCAGAAAAAAGAACTAAACAAAATGGAGACAAGCAACCTACCAGATACAGAGTTCAAAACAATGATTTTAAGGGTGCTCAATCAATTTAGAAGGATAGATAAACTTAGAAGGTTCAACAAGGTGACAGAAAACAACTGCAAACCATATAAATGTACAAATCTTAGTGCTAGTGCTTAAGTCTCTTCAGAATAGTCATCCTGATTTCAAAGTTTGTTTCAAAATTTGCAAGCATCAAATGTCAATCAAAACTGAAGATGAAACACTAAATGTCAAATTCTCATGCTTTAGGTGTACTTCCCTTTCAGAGTTTTCGGTTCTCTGCTATTGTTAACGTAGTTTCATTCGAATTTCCTACATGCTAACTTCATTTGTGCTATTGAAATAAAATTGCAGTATGTGTATGTGTATATATATATATATGAGAGAAAATATATAAAAGATAGTCAGAAATGAAGAATACAATAACTGAAATAATGAATACATTGCAGGAAATCAATACTTGAATAGGTGTAGAGGATCAAGTCAGAAATTTGGAAGATAAGAAAGAAAATACCCAACAAGCACAACAAAAATAAACAAGAATCTGAAAAAAATTAGGATTGGATCAGGAGAGCCTCTGGGGCAACTTTCAAGTGTACTAACATTCACATGAAAGGGTGCCAGAAGGAAAGACCTTTCTCAAGGACTGGAAACCTATTTGAGAAAATAATGATGGAAAACATCCCTAACCTGCTGAAGTCCTGGGAAGCACAGAGTCCCAGACAAGATTAACCCAGAGGCCCAGGACACATCATAATTAAATGCCAAAGGTTAAAGACAAAGAGAGAATTTTCAAAGCAGTAAAGGGAAAAGCACTTAGCTATCTACAAGGGAATTCCTGTAAGACTATCATCTGATTTCTCAACAGAAACTTTGCAGGCCAGAAGAGAGTGGCAAGAATATTTTAAATAAATGATAAGCAAGGAAATAGAACCAAGATTACTTTTCCCAGCAAACTTAATTATTTAGAATCAGAGGACAGATAAAGAACTTCCCTGACAAGAAAAGCTGAAGGGGTTCATCGCCACCAAGCCAGTATTACAAGAAATGTTAAAGGGCCTTCCTCAGGAGAGAAAAAGATCAAAACTATGAGTGACAATAAATACATATCTATCAGCAATTACTTTAAATGCAAATGTATTAAATGCGCAAATCAAAAGACAAATGGAGGCTGATTGGATAACCAAAAAAAAAAGAACCTTATATATGCTGTGTACAAGAGACTTCAGATTGAAAGACACACACAAACTATAAAGGAATGGAAAATGATATTCCAAAAAAGTGGAAACAAAAAAACAAACAAAAGCTGGGATGGCAATACTTATGCTAGACAAAATAGACTTTTAAAAAAGACTATGTAACAACAGACAAAGAAGGACCCCGGAATTCAGCTTCTGGATATTTATCCAAAAAATACCTGAATGTTACCTAATGTGGACCTGTTGCGGGGGGCGGGAGGGCTCAGATAGTGTTAGTGAAACAACGCCCCACCTTCCCTCGCATCCCTCTGTTCTAGGTTCTTTGCCCTCTGCCCTTAGAAATTATGGTTCTTAATGCCAGAGTTTTATGAAAAGGAAAGGAAATTATTTATTCAAAAGTTATAAAGGTTTTGAATAATGGCTAAATGTCGCTGTTAAATCTCAAAATCCCTTTAAAACACCCACCAACACACAGTCCTGCCTTTCCCCGCTTTGCCCAGTCACCAGTCAGGCCAGTCAGAAGAACTGTCCTTCAGAAGAAAAAGAACAGAAGTCCAGAGCTCGGCTGGGCAGGCCTCTCACAGTTCCCAGCACCATCAGCTGTGTCGCCGTGATTTCCAGTTCTTAACCCCAAACCACGTGGCACCTGCTCATGGCCCACTAGCAACAGTCCTCTCTCCCCTTTCCTTCCCGCATGATCTTCTCATTGCTCCCCCGTGGCATGGAGTGAACCATCTCCAGCTCTCACGGGTAGGCTGTAATGGGGTGGGGGACTGCTTCCCAGTGATCTCCTAAATTATGTAAAACTTCCCGGTTAGCCTTGTTGATATGCAAATTAACTGTCTTTGCATATGAGGTGTGAAGCTATCTTGCTGTTATTGACACACAAAGTGACTCTCAATGGCCTTGCTCCAAGGCAGGTCTGAAGCTGACCTGTTATTTGATATGCAAAGTAACTCTGAAAGGTCCTGCTCCACGTCTCCCTTACCCATGGTGGCCTGCCTAGGGGTGGGGGAGAGAGAATATCCTATATTTTTCTTGGACACCCCGCATTCTGGACACTGTTACATAAACACAAAATTGAAAAGACAGGCATCAATATGTTCATTGCAGCATTATTTACAATAGCCAAGTTATGGAAGCAACTTAAGTACCCATCAATAGATGAATGGATAAAGAAGAAGGTATGTATATATACAATGGAATATTACTCAGCCATAAAAATGAATAAAATCTTGCCACCTGTAACAATGTGGATGGACCTAGAGGGTGTTGTGTGAGCAAAATAAGTCAGAGGAAGACAAATGCCATGGTTGCACTTATATGTGGAATCTAAAAAAACAAAATAAATGTACAAGTAGAACAGAAACAAACTCATAGATAGAACATTTTGAGGGTTGCCAGATGGGACTGGATTTGGGAGATGGATGTTACAGAATAGTCACAGGGATATAAAGTACAGTATAGGGAATGTAGTCAAAAACATTGTAATAAGTATGTATGGTATCAGGTGAATTATTGGGGTGATCACTTAGTAAGTTACATAATGCTAATCAGTTGTACACTTGAAACTAACATAATATTGTATGTCTACTTTAATTTTAAAATTTAAAAAAATATATTTAAAGTCCATAAAAGGATAGACTGAGGAGAGCAAAAGTAGAAGCAGGGAAGCAAGTTGAGTCTACTGCAATAATCCAGATGAGAAATAATGGTGTCTAGAGACAGCATGACACAAGTAGAAGTAGGAAGAAACAGCTAGATTCTTGACATGTTTTAAAAGAATAATGGACAGGATTTTGAAAGTAAGATAAACGAGAGCCAATTGGATGTGAGTTACAGAGTCAAGGATATCCTTAAGGTTTTTGATGTCAGTAAATGGAAGGATGGAGTTGCCATCAACATACTTGGGGAAGACTATGAAAGGGGGATTTCTGCTTGCTGTGTTGAGGAGGGTGTACTGTCATAAGCTCACTTTTGGACATGTTAAGTTTCAAAAGTCTAGTAGACACCCAAGTAGAGTAAGTTTTTGAAGTACAAGTATGGGTTCTTGGAAGATGTCCAGATTGAAGATGCAATTGAAACTCATCAGAGCAGAGTGTATTTAAAGCCAAATGACTGGATGAGATTACCTAGAAAATAAATGTAGATACAAAGGAGTTTTAGTGTCCCTGTTCCTAACTTTAAATTATAGAATCAATTTTATCACTATAGTAGAAGAGAAGAAAAGATATCAAAAGATAACTAGACCTGCTCACTCCACATCTAGGCTGAGGCTGGACAGTCAGTAAGAATGCTTGGGTATTCAAGGATGAACATTAGCAAACCAGGCCAATGTTCCAAGGGTGTGGGGTCAACACTGAGAGTGTAAGAACAAACAGACTCATCTGAACCTCCACATCTCAAGTCCAATCAGGAACACGGTCCTAGGTAAGGTAGAAAAGCTGTTGACTAGCAGCTGGTAATCCAGCTCTCGATATTCTAGCTCAATGGATCTCGATGTTGTCTATACTTTGCAGACACTTTGAGGGCTTTAGAATCACTGAGGCTTAGGTCTCACCCAAGAATTCTGATTTAATAGGTCTGGGATGCAGCCTAGACATTGGGAGCTTTAAATGCTTACCAGGGACTCCGATGTCCATACAAGGTTGAGAATGAGTACTGCAGATGCAGAACACTACAACTAACACCTTCATTAGTAGCACCCTTAGGAGCACGTTTGCTTTGTATCCAGAAGACTTTAGAGAAAAATTACTAAACTGCAGCAGAATAACAGCTTAGAAGGCTGAAAAATAGACAAAGGATATGGAGAAGTCTTGAACAAATTTTTAACTAATTAATTTTTTATTGAGATAACTTGATCAATATATAAATTTTATGCGTACAACATAATCTGATAATTGCGTAAGCTCTATATATTGTAAATTGCTTCTAGTAGGTCATTTCTTGGAACATTAGGCTAAGACCATAAGGTTGTATGCAAGCAGCAGGACAATATGGCCTTTTTTGTGGTTTGTGACTGAGGAGATATCATGGAGGATAGCAGAAGAAGCATCAGCTGGTCTGTGCATAAAGAATAACAGAAAAACACAGACAGAATGTACTAAAACCTAGGCTATAGTAATGAATTTAATACCGGATACTTTTCAGGAGAATGTGGAAAAAGTAAAGATATAAAAATTGTTTATTGATGTAAGAAATTTCTAACTGTTTAGACAGTACTTTCAGAACTCTTTCCAAACACATTTCTGGTATGTTGCTTTGTTAGACCCTGTGCAGCTGAGCCTGAAGAGTGACACAGTTCTTGTGGCTGGAGCGCAGAAATGTCTTATCCATGAGATGGGTTTTGTGGCACAGTATGGTGAAAAATGAAAGCATTTTGAAAAACCCACATCACCATTTTGTTCTTCATAAAGTAACAGGGCTATAATGTAGGAAGAATAAAGAAAATGCTAGAAAAGCAGTACAGTTTGTACTATGTCAGTATTAGATAGAGGTTTGGAAGCTCAATTTAGTTAAAACAATCCAACAGATTTTGTTCCAAAACCTCATATGTTCACAAAGAATCTTACCACAAAAACAAAATGGAAACCGAAATAAAAACACAATGTTTCCTATTTCCTGGTTGTGTTTTCCTGCAATGCTTTTTCTGAGGCAAAAGGCCTTGGATCATCATGCTGTCATTTCCTTTTAGGGTGCATTTAATTCAAGAAAAATGTGCTTCTGGGCTATGAAATATCAAGGTTGAGCTTTTTAAACCACTGGGAAAATAAATGAAGCAATCAAATGTATCATGTTATAAATAGTAATAGGTGGATTAGTTCTCAGATGCCATCAACAATCTGGGCTTCAAACCAGATGTTTAATTCTGGTGAGAATACTGACCTGTGTTCTAAAGAGATGACTGACACTAGTATTGTATGAATTGTAAGCAGGAAGATTATGCAATATTGTCTCTTCTTAAAAGCTACATGACTTTGAGCAAATTATTTGGCTCCTCTGAAACCCAGTTTCCTTCTCTGTAAGACCTGTCCTACCCATTTGCTTTTTCATGATCTCAGGCCCAAATGTGATAATTTTACACTGGAAATTACATAAAGTGTTTTTATAGTTATTATTTAACAAGTTAACAATAGCATTCTCCGTAATCTGGATCTGCAAATAGAACTGTAGCATATATTAGTGAGATGGTGACATTTAATGTAAATGTTCTCTACAGGAAGGTTTAGAGGTTAAAAGGAAAAATTACATTTAGCATCTCATTATTTATCCTGATATAACCTATAAATTTCATTTCATACTTTTAAATTTTTATTTATTAAACTGATAAGAACAGATACTACACTTGATCTTAGCCAAAAGGTCAAGAAGTGATAAATTTTTAGTTATTGATTTGAGAGAGAGAGAGAGAGACATAGACAGAGACATTGATTTGTTGTTCCACTTATTTATGCATCAATTGGTTGATTCTTGTGTGTACCCTGACTGGGGATCCAACCCGCAATTTGGTGTATCGGGATGACACTCTTAACTGAGCTACCTGGTCAGGGCTGCTAACCTATGAATTTTAAAAGTAAAGTAAGCAACTCAGGATTATTGCTACACAACACGCCCACACCCACACACAGAGTCAGTGGGATACTACTATGTGTCACATCTTGTTAGGCATTTTCACCTCTTTCATTCATCAGCCTTCAAATCTGTCTCATCTGACTCTCTACTGCTCTCCCCACAGCCTAGCTCTACACAGCAAGGGAGTAAGGGTTAAATGGTATCATCCCTGTCAGTTCCGAAAGCCATAAAGAAGTACCACAGCACGGGTGACTTACAAACAGCAGAAATTTATTGCTTACAGTTTTGGACACTGAAAGTCTGTAATCAGGGCACCAGCATGATTTGATGAGGACCCTCTTTCAAGTCACAGACTGCTTGTTGTGTCTTCACAGGGCAGACTGAGCTAAGGAATTCTGTGGAATCTTTTTTAAAAGGACACTAATCCCATTCATAAGGGCTTCACCCTCATGACCTAAGCACTTCCCAAAGGCCCCACCTTCTAATATCCTCACCACTGGGGTTAGAATTTTAACATACAAATTGGTTGGGTGGGTCACAAACATTCAGACTATAGCAAATACAGTGAAATTCCATGCAAGTCTCCCATAGGTATGTGGATGACAGATACGTACGCAGCAAAAATGACACATTTTTCTTACATGTACATAGCAATACATTCTTTTCTTTTTTTTATTGTATTTTTCTCATTACCAATTTCCCCCTTATACCAGCCTCCACACCACAATCACCACACTGTTGTCTGTGTCCATAGTCCTTTTTCCTTTTTGCTTGATCCCTCCACCCCCGCCCCAGCACTGTCATTCTGCTCTCCATCTATGAGTCTGTCTCCATTGCAATACATTCTTGTATATCTCTTATAACTGCTCTTTTAGAATATTTAAGTCCAGAAAATGATATGTATAAGATACTGATGTTAATAGCAAGCAAACAAAGGGTTTGTATTAGTTTCCTGGGGCTGACATAACAAAGAAGCACACACTGGGTGGCTTAAAACACCAGGAAAGTATGCTTTCACAATCTGGAGGCTAGAAGTTCAAAATCAAGGTGGCAGCAGAATTGGTTCCTCCTGGGGGCTCTAAATGAGAATCTGTTCCATGATTACCATCTATTCCTGATGTTTGTTGGTAATCTTTGGCTTTCTCTGGCTTATAACTGCACCACTCCAATCTCTGACTCTGCCATCACATGGTCTTCTTCCTTGTGTGTTCATGCGTCTCCAAATCTTTCTCTTTTGTAAGGACGCTGGCCATTGTGTTTAGGACACACCTTAATCAGCACGACTTCAGCTTAACCTGATTGCATCTGCAAAGGCTCCACTTACAAATAACGCCGCATTCACAGGTACAGGGGTAGGTTTTCAACAAATCTCTTTAGGGGACACAGTTTGACTCACAACAGGGTTTTTAAAAATTTTGCTGAAACAGAATTGAGTGTGAGTTGTAGACACAAAGTTCCATTATTCTTAAATACTTAAGTGTGCATTTCCTAAAACTAGACAATTTCCGCATAACCATAGTATACCATAAAACCCAAGAAATTAGCATGCATGCCTACTACCATCTAAATGATAGATTCCATTCAAATTTTTCCACTTGTCCCAAAAAATCCTTCATAATAAAACAAACCAAAAAAGCAAAATTCTTCCCTTTCCCCCTTTTTCTTCATGGTCCAGGACCGTTAGTTGTAGTGTCTCTGATATCATTCACACTGGGACTGTTTCTAGTTTTTCTTATCTATAATGACCTTGACATGTTAAAAAGATTTTATTTGTTTACTTTTAGAGAGAGGGGAAAGGTGGGAGAAAAAGGAGAGAAACTTCGATCTGTTGCCTCTCACACGCAACCCTGAAGGGCTGCGTAACCCATGACCCAGGCATGTGCCCTGACCAGGATTTAAACCAGTGAGCTTTCACCTTACAGATTTATGCCCAACTAACTGCGCCACACTGGGCAGGGCAAACTTGGCATTTTTTGAAGAGTACGGGCCAGTACTTTTGCAGGGTGTCTTTTACAAAGGTTTGTTGGATATTTCCTTAAGATTCAACTAAAGCTATGCATTTGGGCAGCAATAGCACAGCAGAGATGCTCTGCTTTTCTCAGTGCCTTATGTTGGGAAACATGATGGCAGTTTGTTCCATTATTTCCAATGCAGACTATTATCACTTGTTTAAGATAGTACATGCTGGGTTTCTCCACTCTATAGTTAATGAATAATTAATAAGCAACTGATTTGCAATTTATGGGGAGATACTCTGAGGCTATGTAAATACCCTATTTCTCATCAAACTTTTAACCACTTTTTAGCATCCACTGATTTTCTTTGCTGGAATTGTTTGTAATTGCAACATAGTAATTTCTAACTCCCTCATTCCTTCAACATTTATTAGCTGACATTCTCCTTTAAAGAAGAGCTTTCCCTTGTCCCTTATGTATTCAATTATATAAATAAGACTCATGGATACTTTTTCATTCAGTGGGTTATAATCCATCACTGTCATTATTTAGTTTGAGTGTCGCATTTGGCCAGTGAGAGCCCATTCATGCTGGCCCCAGTATCCCTTTGACATATCTTTATCATTCCTTGAGCATTTCCTTAATTTTTGGTACAACAAGATGTTCCAGGCTTATCTTGTACTTTCCCTGCTTCCGCCATGGAACTGTCTATTTCTCTAAGGAGGCATCTTTCATTTGGGTGGGGACTGGTGTTTAGAAACCAACATTTGCAAATATGCTTATTTTTATAGCAGTATCATTGCTTCTAGGTTTTCTGAAGACATATATACAAAATATATATTTACATATATACACACGTAGATATATTTCTATCTCTATTCACATAGATATCATTGATCCATTGATAAATAGGTAAGTATAGTAGACAGAATTCTGAAGATAACTTTCATTAGGTTCTCTCTTAGTCAATCAAACGTTAATGTAGGTACTGCTTTGAAGGGATTTTGCAGATATAATTAAAGTTCTAAATCATTTGACTATAAAGTAAGATTATTCAAGTAAGTCTAGCCTATGCATGTGAGTCATTTAAGAGCAGAGTGATTTCCCTAGCTGGAAGCAGAGGGAAGTCAGAGATGTGAGGCACAAGGCCTACCATGCTGTTAGTGGCTTGAGGACGGAAGGGCAATATGTTGAAAAATGTAGGTGGTCTCAAGTAGTTAAGGATGGCCCTGGCTAACAGCCAGAAATAGAATAGGGATCTCAGTCCTACAATTGCAAAAACCTGAATTAAGCTGATCCTTTTCCCGGGCCTCCAGATAAAAAGCCCTGCCTGACCAACACCTTGATTTGTGAGACTCTGAGAATAGAACCCAGACCGGACCCCCCGGGGTTTCTAGCCTGCAGAGCTGTGAGCTCATACATGGGTGTCATTTTAAGCCACTAAGTTTGCAGTAACTTGTTACAATAGCAATAGGAAACTTACACAGATAAACACTGATATGAACATAAAACTATGAGAATTATAGTAATTCTAATCGAATAGGCAAAGTTTTTCTAATCTTTCTTTTTTTCATCTTACTTTCAAAAATTAATAACCTGACTCCTTCCTTATCTTTAGGATATTTACTTATTTGCTCAATCCCCTTATATGTTACCGATCTATTCACCATGTGGGCCGTCTCTCCTCAGCCTTGGCCCCACAGAGGTTTCACTGCTTGAGTTTCCACCTACCCAGATCCTGTCTCACACTAACCTCAGACCTCATTATTCACGGCAGCCATGCCAGCCAAGTTACCGCTCAGCTTGTCAAGTCTGTCAAGTCGCCCCCTTTTTGTTCACAGTTCACCCATTTGGTCTTAAGTCAACCTGAAGAACTCATTTATGATCAAGGTCTTGGTTGCATAATGTGGACACACGGTGGTAGAAAAGCTCATTCCTGGGAAGTCACAGCGTCGGTGTTGTTGAAAGGATGGACCATTGGGGGTGGGGAAAGACTAACCGTGGGAGGTGAATTAAGGCCAAATTTTCCCAAAAGGGAAAGGGTAGATAAATGAGAAGTAGCCAGGTCCTGATAGGCCTTCATTATAAAAACCATTCTGGATCATTCTGAGAGCTATTTTGATCCAAGTTTACTTTTTACTTTATGCATCAGTATAGCATTTACTTAACAAGAAGGTGAATAATGACAATGGTCCAATGACATAAATTAAAACATAATGTGACTTATATTGGGTAAGACTGAGTTTGAAGGGAGTCAGTCAGCCAAAGAGCCCTTCACATGTGTTATATTTTTATCAAACGAATGAAGTGTTTTCCTCCTTCATCTATTGATATTTGTATGTTATGATAGATTTTGCCTAGTGAACAAAATATTTTAGTTATTTTAGGATCTAAAAGTCCTAATTTTTCTTCTGGCCAATCAGTTTCCTCAGGCATAACTTCATGCACAGGGTTGAGACCAATCTGCCAGTGCATTTGATTTCTGTGTTAATACTGTTTTAAGTTTTATTAACCTCAGGCAAAGTTACTTTACCTATAATCTCAGTATTATGCCATATTCCTGTAGCATTTAATATAAATTTAGTGTCATTATATAGAAGTTACTTAGTATAACAGAGGAATTCTTTAATCCTTTCCAATAAATGCCCCTTTCCCTTGTATTATGTATTATTGTTTGCTGTGGTAGATAAAATAGATCAGGTCTGAGTGAATTCAGAATCTCATATAGTGTGAGGGCATAACTATTTACCTCTTTGATTTTTATGATCTGACAATGAGAAGGATTCTCCATGTACTGTTATTTTTAATATGACCCGTTTACTTCCCATTGGAAGTACCTGAGTGTCTTAAGGATAGCCCCTGTCCTGACTGGCACGGCTCAGTCGTTGGGGCCCCTGTCTGCAAGGCAGGGGCCGCTGGCTCAGCTCTGGTCGCGGCGCGCGCTCTGGCTGCAGGCTCAGTCCCTGGCCGGGGCACGCGCAGGGTGCAGCTGATGTGTCTCTCTCACATTGGTGTTTCTCTCCCTCTTTCTCCTCCTTTCCCTCTCTCTAAAAAATAAATACACAGATAAAATCTTAAAAGAAAAAAAGAATAGTTCCTACACCAGCCAGTTTTACTATTGAGAGTTTTAGTTTAGGATGTAGCCAGGGTGCCTAAGCTATCAAAACACAGTGTCATGTTACATTTCCCACCTAAAAGTTTCCAAAGCCCAGCGTGACCCGTAAGAGCCCCATAAGTTTTTGGTATGGGCTTCTGCACCCATTATAGCTGTGCGGTTGGCAGTTAGACAGACAGGAGCAGGGCAAGGACGATGGGCCGGGTACAGAAGGTCACCAGGGCGGAAAGCCCTGGGTGACTAGCAATGGGTAAAACTGGGAAAACAAGGACCTTGCCCCCAGGGTGACCTTTCCTCCCCTGGTATGTGGTGGTTTCGACCCCCTGACCTTTCATATCACCAGTCATGCAATTCGGACCCTCCCCTGACCTTTCCTCTCCTGGCATGTGGCCATATGGGTTAGACCCCCCTAGAGGGGGAACGAATGAACAGGGGGGCCAAAGAATAACCCTTAATCATTAAGTCCCCCGGAACAATGAAGTTCTGACTTGCATCAGATACGGCCCCAGTTGTGTTTCAGTTCCAGGCCCAGAAAAGCAACAAAACCAAGTAAGAGACACTGTAGCTGACATCAGGACCAGGTTTGACAACTAATGACCCTCTGCCCTGGCATTGACCAATCAGTAGAGACTACAACCTTGAAAGGACACATCTGAGAAGCTGATGAATATTCAATTGTGATCCTGCCTTGAGAACTTCCCTAAATCTCCATCCGCAGAAGCCCTTAGGACGGCAGGCCCAGCACGCGCTCCCTCCTGGGAGCTTGCCTCTGCTTTTCCCCCAGCCCTCTGCTTCCCCCGCCCAGGCGTGTTAGTTTTACCCTTCTCTCTCCTAAGCTCCAAGGACCCTTTTGCATTTGTAACTTGTTTCCCAAGCCCATTTCTTCTACTTTCTAAATAAACTTTCTCTTATAGTTTGAATCTCGACTTCGAATTTTTTCCTAGCCAGAATTCAAGTACTGACATTGCTGAACCAAGGACCCATCTGACCACACCAGTCTAACTCCTGGTGTCGTTCTCACCACTGCCAACAGTTGGCCATTATGTTAGAGCCATTTCAGGTTCCATTTGTATTTACATGGATAACACACCTCGTTGAGTAAAGGTACAAGCATTAATTACTAAATCAAGTAGAGCTGGCAAAAGGCAATCAGACTTAAGAATCTAGTTAGTCTACATCTTCTTGGTCCAAATGGATATGCAAGCAATTTATGTATAGCAGAAGTAGTTCGAATCGTTCTGAATTAGAAGTAGGTAGGGCTTGGTAGATCATTTCTATTCTTTGTGCCACCATAGTTTTAGTATGAGCAGCTGAGTTCAAGCAGTGGAAAAGATGATAGACTGAGTTCGAATGCTACAAAAAAGATCAGCAAGCCTGACAACATCATAACAACAATCTGTAACAGAGATCAAAACAAAGTTCCTAGCCCTGAAGGTAGCCAGCTAAACAAGTCATGTAGTGGGCCGTGTTTTCTTACTTCCTGTGGCCATTTACCTTGTTGAATGACCTTTTCTAATTAAGTTTCTACTCCTGAGGTGTTTAAATATGTGTGACAGTAGTGTGAACAACACACAAACTCTACCTTGTTTCAACCTTGTAATCACTTAGTCTTTCTGCCCACCAGCCCCATCCTAAGGCTATCTAGGGACCCCCTCCCTAAGGTACTCATTAGCATAAACTCAGACTCCGCTCAAAAGGAGTTTCTTATAAATAACAAAAGACAGTCAAATCACTCTGGAAATTCCATGGGTTTTAGGAGCTTTGTGCCAGGAACCAGGGACAAGATTAGATGTATTTCTTACACTATAATTAGGAACATATCTTTGACACATTTTTCCTCCTTTTGGGACAGAGAGAGAAAGGGAAGAACTGGATTCGGGAAAACATAAGACAAATTTTAATTACAATAGGAAGGTAATATACAGAAATTGCTTTGCTATCTAGTGAAAAAGACCTCTCTCAACTATAAATTTGGCTGAGAAATAAGGACAAAATAATTATATATTCACCTCAGTCTTTCAATAAAGGCAGAAAGAGCTTTCCATTTCAAATTTGTCTTGTTTTGTACCACATGTGGGTTAATTAGATAAAACCATGTCATGTGCCAGATTCAATCAGCCTGAAAATAATCAGAAAACTGGGCTTGGCATTGTTAATGCTGTTTTGGCTCAGATGGACAAAAGCACAAAATGTAAATTGGCTCCAGAAAATCACATATGTGTACTAGTGCCAGCTTTTCTTTCATGGGATTATCTGTAGCTGGCACCTGAGCAGCAGATGCTGCTCTGGATGACCATTAGGCAAATCTACATAATGCAGACACCCATTTTCCATGACAACTCCACAAATGGCCCTTATTTTACTCCCTTTGACATAGGCCAAAGCCAACTTGTCAGCTATTGGCGGTAAGGCAAGTGCAACTGAAAATGTGTGTTGAAGTTAAACACGAAAATAGGGTTGGTTTTGGGGGGTTTTTCTTTCTTTTTTTTTTCTGGTTTATCCCATAGTGACTTTCTTTAAGTTCCTTTCTTTGTCTTTTAAATCTCCTATAAGATTAGAAATAAAATTCTGCATGAAACCACTTCTCAGCTGTACTTCCTTATTGTAGGTAGTTTAGTAAAATATTATGGGGAAGAAGGCAAAGCATGTCTTCCTACTTGAAGTTCCAAGGGGTGACCATTTTAGCAATTATGCAACAGTGACAAATAGTCATTTTCAAAACCTAATCAATCATCTTGTTAGTGTAGGTAGCTAGATATTAATAAAGGAGCAAAGGAAATCAGACATTATTAAGTATAATCAACTAGGAACCATAAGTCTGCTTGCTTCCCTAGGACGTTACAGCTTCACACACTCCCCCAGGAACCACTGGTCCATTCCCTGCAGATCACTGGGGAAAAGATAGAATAAAGGGGGAGGGTTAGCACATGCACAGCAGAGGCCAAGATGGAGGTCACAGAGGCCTTCAGTGAAGCCGGGGGAAAGGATCGGATTGGATAAGAGACACAACCCTGGAAGGTCTAGGAAATAGATTTTTTATGGGGTGAACCCATCAGAAGCCCACAAAAGCTTGGTAAATTGATTGGTTGTTTTGAAAAAGCTCCCGGTCCTTCCCAAGCCCCAAATAATATAATCCCAGCTAACAAAGCCCTTTCTCTCTCCCAGTACATGCATTTGCCCCATTTGTTCACTCATTCTCTCCACAGCAGCTGTGTGGGACTTGCAGCTGCCTGTGGCCCTGGTGGCTGCAGGGGCTCCTAAGGTGGGCCCTAGCCAAGGCTCAGCCTGGAGACCAAGCTAAGCTAGCGGGGTGGTGATAAAGGCTGGACTGGACTGAGCTTTAATATGGACTAGCCTTGGTATGGCATAGAATCTCTAGGCCCTGGTCCTATTTCTGGGCCCAATGGAGGCAAGATTAGACTTTTTCCATAGTGGACAAACAAAGATGGGGCACTGGAAACCCAGGGAAACACCTTTGATTTTTGCGTCAGGGGCCACAAATAAACATTGTCACCAGACCTCATCCTCCCTTATGAGTCTCCTAGAATGCTTTTCTTGTGCTTTCCGCAAGAACCCCACTTCCACTAGCAACAATCTGATTGATGATAAAATCCAAATTAGGTAGTGTTCCCTTCTCCTCCTGCTATGTAAACACTCTGATATCTATACATGGAGACATAAAATTTTACATTACTCTCCTTATATGTTTTTAAAAAGAAAAATGCTAGAATATTCTAGAATGTAGGATGGGTGATGATCTCTATCTCCTTAGTATGGATGAAACTCTTTTTGTTCAGATTTTCAGTGACTACCTACTTGCCAAATTCAGTGGGCATATTTTATCTTTACCTTACTTGATTTACCTGTAGGTATGTGGCATTTTTCACTATTCCATTCTTTTTGAAATTTCCTTGGTTTTCATGAACGAACTCACCTGACTTCTATCTACTCTCTGTGTTTCAATGTTTTGTTTGCAAATACAGAAAACTCAACTAAAACCCAGTTTAAATATAGGGTGGCAGTTTCCTCAACAAGTCAATAGAATGAAAAAATGTGAAGAAAGGAATTTTTGTGATTAAATGAAGACTGATGTGACATAAACATTAACTGCTGTTTGTGTATTTGGAACTTTATATGAATAAACCAGATACTTAAGTTTTTTATTAACAATCAGGGAAATTTAGGTAAGAATTGGATATTAAGTGACACAACAATTAATAATTTTTGTAAGGCATGTTAAAAAGGAAAGCCACAGGCCCAAAATGGTGTCACTTGTCCTAAAAGCCCATGACACCAACCCTCTTTGCAGTTTCAGCTTCTCCTGGGAGTAGAGTTTTAATCCGATCAGTCTGGAATTTCCTGACCCACGAGAATGAAGTACCAGTAATCTGCTTGATAAGACCCACTGCCTTCTCCTAAGGGAAGGTGTCCTTGCCAGAAATAAACCACTCTTTTAACTTCTTAGTTCTACTCTCTTTCTGCCTATAAAAACCTTCCATTTTGTACAACCCTGAGAGGGCCCTTCTAGTTTCTAGATGGGATGCTGCCCAATTCATTGATTACTTAATAAAGCCAATTAGATCTTCAAATTTACGCTGTTGAATTTTGTGTTTTAATATGTATCACAGTGGTATGATATGTTGGGACATGTCCATATTTAGCAGGAACACATACTGAAATAACATGATATCTTGATTTGTTTTAAAATACTCATCAAAAAAAAAAAAGAAAATAGAAGAATTGTGGCAGAATCTTCACAATCGCTTAATGTGGATTTTGGTGTGTGAATTTTCATTATTCTATTCTTTATTTTTTTAATGTTTAAAGTTTTAAATACAAAATTAAAGAGAAATTAAAATAAGGGAATTTTTACCTCATAATTTCTTTTTAATCTCTTTGTGGCTTTCAGTGGTGTTTATTTCATCTAAGGACATTTCTTCTAATGGTAGGGGCGCCATATATCCTGCTTTGCCAAGGAAGTCCCAGTTATATTCATTGTCCTAACATAATTATTTATAGGACTATGTTTTATTTAAATGTAAGTTTTGAATGAAAAATTAAATAGCCACCTTAGCCCACAGTTGTCAAACGATTGCCAACCACAATTACATCTTCACACTTCTTTGTTTATGTAAAGCTGCTCTTCCAGAAGCACCCAGCAAACCTTTGATATCATTCCAATTTTCTGGAAAGGCTATGTGCCCATCCATATAACAAACATCATGGATAGAATGATGGGATGCATTGGTTGGCTTAGGCTGATCAAGGTTCATCCTGAGAGTAGGGGACAAAGTCAATCCTTGGTTACTTGTTGGTGAGGCCAAGAGAAATTAAATGTGGAGAGGACACCAATGAAGGTTGCTACACCTCTCCGTGCCATGTCCCTGCCATTGCCCTAGTTTAGGGCTCAACATCTCTTACTCAGATGTAATACTCAGAAACCTTATTTTATTTATTTTTTATGTTTATTTTTATTTTTTTAAAGATTTTATTGATTTTATTTTTAGACAGAGGGAAGGAAGGGAGAAAGAGAGGGAGAGAAACATCAATGTGAGGTAGCCTCTGCATGCCCCCGACTGAGGACCCAGCCCATAACCCAGGCATGTGCCCTAACTGGGGAATTGAACCGTTGACTCTTTGGTTCACAGGCTGACGCTCAATCCACTGAGCTACACCAGCCAGGGTAGAAACCTGACTTTATTTAACCTGACCTTTTATTCAGATTTTTTTTTCCTTTGACTCAAACCAGCCTCTCCTAGCACCTTGACTCACCCAGCTCTGTCTCCCGTGCCGTTAAGCCCTCAGGACAACGAGATTCTGGTCGGCATCCAGCAGTCCTAGGAACAAGGTCCTGGCTCTGTTGGTTACAGAGACAGTTTTCAATCAAACTCAAGATAACGTCTGAGCCTTAGGTGTACTTTAGCTCCAGACCCAGGAAAGCAGAATGACCACACCAAACAAATCCTTGAGGAATCAGACAGAAAGACTCCATGGCTGACATGAGGACCAGATGCAATTACACTCTACCCTAGCACTAACCAAATAGTAGAGACCACGACCCTAACCCCTTTTGTCACCGTGATTAATGATTTTTCCCTCTATATATCCATCTCCTAGAAGCCATTGGGAAAGCCAGGTCTTTGAGCATTGGCTCGCCTTTGACTCTGGGCACGGTGCCATCTCCTCAATTAATAAATCCTTACTTTTTACTTTTTTGCCTGCAAACTCCTATTTGTGTCTTATTGGGTTTTGATACATGCAGGTAAATGGACCCCTTCAGTCTGGTAACAGAGAATTGCAAGAATAGTAAGAACTTTCTTACTGATGCTCGTTTAGTTTTGGCCCATCGGTCCCATTTCATTACCAGAATAACCTTCCTAGCATGTGAATCTGATCATGTCGCTACCACATTTAACATTTTTTTGATGTCTTGTCTTTATCTATAAGATAAACTCAACATGCCTTTGCTTATTAAATAAAGCTGTTCCATATCTGGCCTTTGTTTGGTTATGTGTCTACCCTTATCCATCTTCATTGTCTTCTTACACTTTAAGCTTTAACAGAACTGAATTACTGGTAGTACTGTTTATATACAATGATTTCTCATACCTCGTTTCTCCAAGCCTGCCTCATTCTCACCATGGAAGTTCATCGTTTCACGGTCAGCGTGAGCACTATCTTCTCTGAGTCCTTCTTCAGTCTTTTCAGGGTCCTTCTCCTTTGTGCCCTCTGCACTTTGTCAAACAGTAGAGCTCTCTTTTCTGACCAGACAAGGATAGTGGTTGGTAGATTAATTGAAAAACCAATTAAATTTGGCATCATGACAATAATGATACATATTTTAAACATTATTTTTTTAAACATCACTTAGAAACTTCTGTTTTTCTATCTGTTTCTTATTATCTTCCCTAAAGAGCTCTGTTACACTTTTTTCCCTAATGATACCATCTCCCCCATCCCCTATGAAATTTTAATACCACAGCAGACATACAGAATAGCTATTCATCGACTCTGTACATCTGCAGAGCCAAGGGCCTTTTATTTGGTTGTGGGCTGTCTGATTCACTCTTCCTTGGATTTTTTTCCACAAAGATAATCCATCCTCTATGTGTTTGTTTAAAATAAAGGGGGAACAAGACATTTCAAAAGCAAACTGTGTGTAGAATCACACTCAATTTTTATGATTCTTTTCCTGTGCTCACCATTCGACAGCTTTTTTTTACTTGCTTTTATCAAGTCATTCCAAAGCACTCAATTTCATTTTTGTAAAAACAACTGTTTTCTACCCACACTTATACGTTATTACTATGTAACGTTTAATTGAATTTTATCATTTTAAAGATAACCATACAACTGTTGGGGGAGCAGCAAAGAGAAAATAGACATGGAAACAAATAAGCTGAAAGAGGCAATGTAAAGAAAATAGTAACCGACACTTTTATAGAATTACTGGGTGTCCAGCACTGTTCTAAGAGTTCTGCAAAAGTCAACTCATTTAATTCTCACAAGGGAGGTGCTATTATTATCTCCAATTTTACTGATAAGGAAACTGAGGCACACAGAAGTCGATTTAAAAAAGTTTTTTTTTAATCTTCATCCAACGATATGTTTTATTGATTTTAAGAGAGAGAGAAAGAGAGCGAAGAGGTGGGGAGAGGAGAGAGAGAGAGAGAGGGAGAGAGAGACGTTGCTTCAAGAGAGAAACATTGATCAGTTGTCTTCTGCGTGTGCCCTGACCAGGAATAGAACCTGCAACCTAGGTATGTGCTCTGACTGGGAATTGAACCTGCAACCTTTTGGTGTACAGAACAACACCCCAACCAACTGAACCACCCAGGAAGGGCAGAGTTCAATGTTTTTAAAAAATTTTTGCCAGAAGTCTTTTTAAATAACCTTTAAAGCTTTTATTTTATTTTATTTTATTTTATTTTTCTTACTGAAATGCCTTAGGATGTCTTTACCAATGTATGTTTTTCTTTTACATACTCTACTGAACATAATGTAATCTGCATTTGAAGTGGTATAATTAATAAAAACAGGCCAGTGAAAATTAATGTGTCCTCCCTTTTGGGTTTCTCAAAAAGCTTTACCTTCTTTCTCAAGGAAGCCAGGGAAGTGAATTTAGCCAAGTAAGGAAGAGATCCTATGTGAAGACAGAGGACTTAATTGCTCTTGTTTCTATCCTTTCTTTCCTGGTGTGACCTTAAAAGAGAACCAAAGGCTGAGAACCGAGAAGTCTTTGTGCAACATTGTTCTTTAAAACTGACTATTGCTATAGGAGTAGTGGAACAGGCGTCGAGTCTATAAGCAGCCTACAAACTGCTCTCAGTGGGCTGGGATCTGAGCCGAGGAGCCACCCTACTGAGTCCATCTCCCCTTCAACTTGCCATCTTCTCCCTGGCCCAGTTTTCCTTTCTCCCCTTTTCCTGACTTCTGCTCCAGAGCTTTAGTTCTTGAGCAGGGGCCGCAGCTGCCTTAAGAGGGGCTGCAGTGCAGCTGACCCGCGTCTTGCTCTAGTTGCTCCACGCAGGCAGCCTGCGACTCATAGGCTGTGAACTCCAAAGAATCAGAGATCTTATTTGTTTACTTGACACTGTAAGCCCCATGCCTAGAACAATGCCTGATATCTAACAGATGCTCAATAAATATTTGTTGAATGAATGAATGAACGAATGGTTGACCTGTGGACTCCAATCAAATTCATTTGCTTAGTTCACCAGTGCCCTTGATAACTGCACATCAGTCTAATGAAAATTAATATCTGTAATAAGACCACGTTAGTCTTTTATTTTTCAATAATTAAAAAAATTTTTTTCAACTACAGTTGACATACAATGGTATACTAGTTTCAGGTGTACAACATAGTAATTAGAGATTTACATAACTTATAAAGTGCTCACCCTGATAAATGTAGTAACCTTATCTGACATCATACATAGTTATTACAATATTATTGACGACATTCCTTATGCTGTATTCTACATTCTTGTGACTGTTTATAACTGGCAATTTGCAGATCCCAGACCCTTTCCTCTGAAGAGTCTTGATGTGTTTTTTACCCAGTCCTACATACAACCTTTTTGATTTTGTTGCATTTGTTTCCAGCTGAAATTTTTAGCCCTCTTCCTCTTGCATCTAAAAAAGTCTTACCCATTCTTTACTAACCATCTCAATGGCTAAGCCACCAGCAAAACTTTTCAGAGGACCCCCAGTTAAAAGAGACCGTTCCTGCCATAGCTGCACAGCTCAGTTGGTTTGAGTGTCGCCCAATACACCAAGGTTGTAGGGTCTATCCCTGGTCAGGGCACATGTGAGAATCAATCAATGAATACATAAAAAAGTGGAACAACAAATTGATGTTTTCTCTCTTGCCCTGTCCCTCTTTAAAATCAATAAATAACCTGGCTGATGTAGCTTAGTGGATTGAGTGTCAGCCTGCAAACCAAAGGGTCACCAGTTCAATTCCCTATCAGGGCACATGCCTGGGTTGAGGGCCAGGTCCCCAGTAGGGGACGCATGAGAGGCAACCACACATTGATGTTTCTCTCCCTCTCTTTCTCCCTCCCTTCCCCTCTGTCTAAAAATAAAATCAATAAAATCTTAAAAAAAAAAATCAATCGGTAAAAAAAATTTTTAAAAAGAGGCCATTACCTCCTGTAAATAGCAATAGCATTGTGGTAGTGACACTTTTCATGAGTACATTGCATAATCTCACAAATTACTTCCATATCTTGTTTTCATTTTATCCTTACAACTTCCTTGAGTCAAAATGTTGAACAAAAGTTGCTCTCTTTCCACAGACAGGGAGAAATTTGGAGAGGTTAATGGCCATGCTCAGGGACACAAGCCTAGAGAAAGATAGAATATGCACTAGACTCAGATCGCTCCCATCCTCCTAGTCCAGGTCTCTGTATACCGCTGGACGGTGCCTGTGCTCCTGTTTTGGTATGTATTGTTACACTCTGTGTCAGCGTTATTTTCTCTGCAAGGCTGTAAATTCTTATAGTCCCTAACTTCCGGGGCTTGCTGGTAATAGTAACTAAATGAATGAGTTAACAGACCTTCAAAACTTTAAATTCAGGAGTAGAGAAAAGAAAGATTTCTCTTCACATAAGCTGCTTTTGCAATGGGTAAAAAGGGTAAAAAATGCTGTCAAGTTGGTATACAGGAGTTGGAAAACACTATACATGCTTCATTTGTTGGTTAATTTTTGCTCAAAAAGGCTTGACTCAAAAATTCATAATAAAGTGGGGTCTTTCTGCATCCAAGTCTGCACAAAACCACTTGTGGTGAGTGAGGCTTACTTTTGCAATTTCATCTTAAATATAACCACTCATGTTGGGGAGGGGTAAGCAAATTGCCCCTAATATTGCTTTCATGGATAGGAGAATTGCGGCATTAGACAGAAGTATGATCAGTAGTAGAGAGTAGGAAGAAAGGTATTGTGTGGGTCAGGAACCTTCAGGCACTTGTAGTTTGATGAGACCAACATCAGGCCTTATGCTTAAACCCAGGCCCTTGCGGCTACTTGGGGAGCTGGCCAGGGCCCACCTTGCACTGCCCCAGCGGGCCTAGTGCTGGCTTGGGACCCACGAATCTGAGACAAACAAAACACCCTCCTCGTCCCAGGGGGCTCAGCTCCGAGTGACTCTTGGCTTTAGCGGAGCCGGTCGGCCCCAACCTTGGTGAGACCTCCTACTGACCCGCCCCCCACCACCGCCGCGAGCGAGGCCTCCACTAAACCCGCGAAGCAACCCGCCAAACGAGTTTGTCCCTGAGGCCGTCCCGTAGGTGGCGCCGAGGCGCAGCCTGTCTCTCTCGGTCGCATCGCCATGGCCGCCGGTGGCGGCGTCGCTCCCGCTGGCGAGGGCCTGCGGTATGCGGAGTACTCGCAGCCCTCGACCAAAAGGCCGGACGCGGAGATCAACCAGGGGCTGGTGAGTCCTGCCGCGCTCCCGCCTCCCTCCGGCTCTTAGCTGCCGGCTGGGCCTGGGAGCCGGCGCCGGGAGTCCCTTCCAGCCCTGCCTCGCCACTGTGTAGTTCCTTTTCCCCCGAGCCCTGGTTCCCGGCTTTCGTTGCCCATCTTTGTCTCACGGTTCATCCCGTCAGCCCCGACGCCGCTGTCTGCCTGGCGTTGAAAGTAGGCGTGTTCCGAGAATTTCTGTTCCCTCAAGGAGCTTCCAGTCTGGTCGGGGACACAGACTGGAACAGGCATCTGGAGATAGGGTGTTGTAAGTGCTATAGGGTGGATTCTCCTTATCACGTAGGAGAGCCCCGTCCAGGCTGGGGGCTGAGAGTGAGGTCAGGAAAAGGTTCTTAGAGAAAGCAAGAGTTAAAGACTAAGATCGAAAAATGAGTAGCAGTTAACTCGGAGAAGAGGCACGGGTTGCAGACACGAGTACTAGTAATATCCACAAAGTCGAGGGCCAGAGAAAGGGCCCCGTCGGAACTGCAAGTGGCATGTGCAGGCAGAAATGCAGATCTGGGAAATAGAATGGCCCTGTAGAAACACAGTGCGAGTCGCTGTTTTTAAGTTTTCTGTAGCCATATTAAAAATGTAAAAAGAAATAGGTGAATTTAATTTTAACTGTGCTTTATTTAACCCAGTATAGCCACAATAACATTTGAACGTGTGATCAACTTGAAAATTGTTATATATTTTATATATATAATATATATGTTATAATGTATATATACTGTCGTTGAAACTCAGTGTGTATTTTGCACTGAGGACACCACACTTTGGACTAGCCCCATTTCAGGTTCTCAGTAGCCACGTGTGGCTAATGGCAACCTTATTGATCAGTGCAGTTCTCAAAGGTAATTGGGGAGCTAGAACATATGAAGCATCTGGTAAGCCGCATGAGAGAGTTGGGATATTCTGAGGGCAGTGGTGCCATTTTGATGAACTTTAAGTAAACGAGTGATAGGTAGGACCATTATAAACTTCTCTCTGGCTACTTGTAAGAAGAGTGAATTAGATGGGGAAAGCCCAGAAAGGTTTCATCCCTTTTCTATACCACATTCCCTGCTACTCCAGCCCATAGTAATATACCTTGCCTACTTAGTATCCAGTAGAGTCTTAAAATTTTGAGGGATGTAGACAGTTCTTTGTTTACAGGGTTGTCTCTCTCAAACATATTAGGACTTCTAGGATCCATAGCCCTCCATCTACCAAATACCTTCTCTCCTACCCCAATTATTGCAACAACCAAAGGGAGCACACATTTTCAAAGTGTCCCTACAGGCCTGTTCTGCTTTTGTTGGGAACCACTGGTCCAAGTAATGACCAGTGATGAGGTAGAAGATAGCAGAGTTGATAATAACTTTGGGGAATTTGGAAGTACTGAAAGTGATAGGAAATTGATAAATGGTATGTGTTAAGAAAGAATAAGTGACGTAGGTGTAGGACATATTCAATAATCTGTTTGAAATGGTGGAAAATAAAATGTTTCTTAAGGAGTCAAAGAAAAAATTTTTCATACCACTTTTTTAAAAAGGTGAAATTTAAAGTTTTTAGAATAAGTGTCCGCTAGATGTTAAAGAACTTTTTCTCAAATTAACAGTAGTTGTTAAATAACTTTTTCTCAAGCTTCTCTTTAAGAACTGAGAATTAATGTTTGTTAACATGTTTAAGAGATTAAAAAGATAAAAATGTAGGTAAAAATATCTGTGTAGCACCTTGAATAAAATAATAACATACAGTTACTTGTTTAATAATTAGAGGTCATAGTAAAACTTTGCTTTAGCAAAACTGGTTTTCATAGAAAAGTAATAAACTTTAAGGTTAAAAAGAGAATATCATCAATTTTTAAAGCAGTTTGAACAAAACTCAGTTTATATAAGTGGTAGCCTTTTAGTTTCCAGTACTTTCCTGAATAGTGTAACTACCAGTGTTATTAGGATAGTGCAGCAATGTTCTACCGATGTGCTGCAAGAATTTTTAAAGCATGCAGTACCTGACTGTTTAGTCAGGGGCACTGATCTCTTTTCCCTTAGATTGTCAAATAAAAAAAATGACAACTGCCAATACAACAATAGCTGTCTGGTTTGAATGAATCAAAAGTATATCTATTTTTCTTGTCAGATTGGCAAAAAAAATTTTGATGTGCCACAGAACTTTAGTCATTAGTTTATGTGTGCCGTGAGATAAAAAAGATTGAAAATCGCTGGGATAGTGCAACGTATAAGAAAATTAGCCACCATTATGTTTCAGTATGAACAAACCTGATATATGAAGGCTAAAACCTGTCAAATATATAAATTATCAAATTCATTACCAAAAAAAGAGACCACTTCTACAATTTTTCAATTCCAGTTGATTTGAAACATATTTTACCGTATTACCTGGAAGCTTCCCTTTGAAGAAATCACATGGATTATGTATTATATACCCATATTTTTACCTTTGATTTTTTTCCTTGCTGGTTTTTTTTTATCATAAGAGGAGGCTAAAATGTGAGACAGGAACTTTGCTGTCTGATTTCCACTTATAATGGTGCTTGATATGTGATAAGCATTCCAAAAAGAAATTGTTGAATGAATAAATGTTATTCTGGAATGGGAATGATTGAGAAGAACTATTCTTTTAGTGAATGGAGTTAATAAGTTCAAAATACAAAATTCAGCTTACCTGAAATGTAACTCATTATATCTTCTTGCCAAACATGCTGATTCCCTTCTTCTTTCCCTTATCTTGAATAATTCCATACTCAACTCCACTTCTTTACCTCCAACATCCAGTTCATCAGCCACTTATTATGGTCTTTGTAATTTCCTTTTCCCTCCCTTCCCACTGGTGTTCTGTTAGTTTTTATCATCTCTGGCCTACAGTAGTATCCTTTAAAAAGTAGTCTCTTTGCCTCTGGCACTTTACCTTTTTTAATCTCCACACTGCCATCAGTTATTTTTCTGTAATGCTAACCAAATTAATGGTATTGTCCCTTTTTTAAAATTTACCATGGTTCAAACTTTCTTCGAGGAAAGTTCCAGAATACTGGACTCTTCATGAACTGATCCCCTAATCACTTACCCAGCCCCATTTTCCACCCTCTATACTGTACTACATTCTGTGTTGTGACTTACAGTTTTCTCCTCTGTTTGAAACTTTGCCTGGCAAAGTCCTATTTATTTTTTTAAGGCTCAGCTTACTGATGTGAAGCCTTTCCTGACTCCAGTTCGCTTTTCTTAGTGGAATTAAGTTGTTTTATCCTATGTATTTCCTTAGAAAGTCATGCAATTTTTTATTACAGTATTTCTTGTAATGTGTAAAAATTATATTTACTTTTAGGTTGTGACGTCTTTAAGACAAGAACTTTTGTCTGCTGTGATTGGCATTATAATTGACACATGGTATCCACCTAATTGTTTCTTATATAAACAGCTATTAACTTTTGTTACTATTGAGTAACTTAATGAAAAAACATGGACGTTTGGTTCTAACATATTGATGCGCTTACTATTTTCTTTAGGGGTTCGCCTTTATGTTAGCTTCTAAGGGAGAACAACAAATTCTGTGTCTGTCTTGATCACTGCTCTCTCCCTAGAACTTAACACAGGCCTGGTATATGCGAAATAATGTTTGTATATTTATATGGCAAATGTTATGAATGTTATAAATAAATGTTTGTTGAGTGAGTGAATAGTCTCCATCTTTCCTCTCCATCACAATTACCACTTGGCTTTTTGAGGCAGAGGAATAATTCTTTTCCTTGTTAATTTCCCTCTGGTATAACTGTTGTCTATCTTGAACTTAATGTGTTGCAGTCTCAAGATAGAAGTTTTAGCATTTTATAACACTTTGAGGCAATTTATATTTATCTAGAAAGTTATTTACTGCTTATGTTGTTTTGGAAGAATAAAACGCCTTAGGGAATTTATAAACAATTTTGATACCTTTTTTTCCCTCTTAGCAGTAGCAGCTTTGATGGAGTAGACTGTTATACCAGTTTTCAGAAATTCTTTGATTCACAGTAGTGGAACATTTAAAGTAATTTTTCCTTTTTATTTTCCTGGTGGATATTTGAAACTAGGGGGCAGTTAACAGTTACCTGACTTGGCCCACTTGTTGATTTGCTGGCATTATTTAAATAGTGCTTCTTTTCATGTTTGAAATATGAATTTTAACTAAAATTAGGTTTTTTAAAAAATTATTGATTGGTTTTTAGAGAGAGAGGAAAGAGAAAGAGAGAAACATTGATTTGCTGATCTACTTATTTATGCATTCATTAGATGATTCTTGTATGTGCTCTGACTGGGGATTGAACCTGCAACCTTGCTGTATCAGGACGACACTGTAACCAACTGAGTTACCCAGCCAGGGCAAATTAGATATTCTTAATAGGCAGGGACCAAGTTTTAAGGATCTTCATTCTCAGCTCCCAACATAAAACCAGGCCCATGGTTGTTGCCCTATACATTTTTGTTGAATGATTAAGTTAACAAATGAATGAAATAGCTGAATGGGAGAATAGTAGAGAATTAGAGAAATGTTTTCTAGAATGAAGAACTAATGGTCTTAAGGAATAAAAAAGAATAAGATAAATTACTTTTATCTTTCTTACTGTGGACTCTCTTCTTTGACTTTTTTTTATGGTAAAGAGAGGCTTAAAACATAAATATCTAATGTTGTGTGTAGTCAGACTACACATAATACACTGACTTTTGATGTGCACTTCCAAGTTTTGGTTATTTTATTGCTTATACCTCCACTAACACAGGCATTCTCCACTCAATCTAAATTTTGTCATTTCAATTCCATTTAATAATTTATTTTGAACACCAAATATCTGGAAGATATGTACTAGGTGTGTGTGGGGAGGATATGAATGAACCAGGATCGTCACCCTCAAGGTGCACCAGCAAACTTATTTTCTAAGGGGCTAAAAAAGTAAGTATTTTAGGCTTTGCAGGCCAAAAGACCTCTGTCACATCACCGAATTCTTCCAGTGTAGAGTGAAAGCAACCACAGACAATACATGAATGTGGCTGTGTTCCTATTAAACTGTATGTACAAAAATAGTTGGAGGGCCAGCCAACCCCTGCTCTAGAAGGTAAATAGGATCAAATTGAAACATTAAGTTTAAGACCGACTTCATTAAGTGCTGTCGTTTATTCGTTCATTCATTCAACACATGTTTATGGTGTTTCACTTTATTAGGTTAGGTCCTGAGGCTAAGTGCTGTAGTGGACACAAAGATGAATCAAACATGGCTGTTGTCCTCAAGGGACTTGAAAAAATAATAGAAGCCAGAAAAAGAGAAAAACAAATTTTTCTAAAATGTAGATTATATTTAAAAAAAGAAAAAGGAAAAATAGGTTAGAATAAGACTGTGGATAGCTCTGAATGACAGGTTAAGGAGTATGGATATCTGTAGGCCGTTGGAGTTTTGTAGGAGTGGTGGGCTTCAGGAAGATTAAGCCTAGAGTAGTACTTAAGGCCCTGGCTGGGTAGCTCATTTAGTTAGAGCATTGTCCTGATATGCCAGGGTTGTGGGTTCAATCCCTTCCCAGGGTATATACAAGAATCAACCAATGAATGCATAAGGGAATGGAACAACAAATTGATTATTTCTCTCTCTCACCCTTTCTTCCTCTCTCTCTAATAAAAATAAAAATAAATCAATAAATTAAAAAATAAAAATTAAAATAGAGTAGTATTTAAGGTGGATAAAGGAGAGAGAAGCAGGCACCACTTAAGAATATGGGCAATACTCTGGGAGTATAGTACAGAGGAGGAGATGATGGCAGTATAACTGTGATGGTAGCTAAATTGTTTTGTGCCAGGAGTTAAGTTAATGCTTTAAATGCATGAACTCATTTAGTCTATAATAACCCTGTGAGGTATAGGTGCTATTCTAATCCCCCACTTATAAAGGAATAAACTGAGACTTAGGGCAGTGAAATAATTTACCCAAAATCATGCAGTTGGTACATGGATTAACTGTAAGGAACTCTGCTTTCTTGCATCTGTGTACTTAGTCAGAATATATTCTCTCTTTATTTCTCTTCTTAAATTTTTTCTGAGTGTCAAGTATAATCAGGAAAACAGATATAACAACAATAGAATGCAGAGAATTGGATTTATAGGTAATGGAGTTGTTGAGAAGCCAGACAGGATTGTAAGGCAGTGCAGAGGTTGAGAACAGCAAGAAACCACTAGCATACCTAGGCTAGAGGGCTAAAGGGAAGAATTCATGTTTTCAGAGCCACTTCTAGTTAACTGGGTTCTGTCCAGAGGGAGCTGGAACCATTAGAGCTTGCTGCTCCCTCTGGGGCCACCGGAGCTGCCGCCGGAGCTGCTGCCGCTGCTCAGGACAGGAAACGGGAGAAGCAACCTGCTGTCCCATTTTCTGCCCCCCATCTTTCACCATTGCATCTCATGGGTCAGACTCAATTGGAGCCAGTTGGCACAGAAGACTGAAGGACTCAGGTCTCCTTCCCACAGAGCACAATAGGGAAAAACCAGAGAATGGATCAGTGAGTTCAGACAAGTCTCAACCAACATACTCACAGGTGTTGAAAAAATGGAAAGGAGAGGCTCCTAAAAGCAGTGTTACAGAACACTGTTATAAATGGTGGGTATTCCCTTAGTCCACTGAAATTTATTTAACCCACAGGGTAAGAGATAGAGAATATATTTCATGGAACTCCATTTTCAGTGTTTTATAATGTTCTTTGAATATTATTTCAGGACCATTAGGGAGTTAAATAAGCATTGTTAGCTCGCGTAAAAATCTGATTAATCACCATATGTAACATTTTTTTCCTTTTAAAGAGAGTTTCTTTTTTACAACAGTTTTAGGTTTAAAGAAAAAGTGAAATAACACAGAATCCTCACATACTCCATACTGTTTCCCCTATTAACATCTTGTGTTAATGAAGCGCATTTGTTACAGTTAGTGAACCAGTATTTGTGCATTACTATTAACCAAAGGCCATACTTCATTCAGATTTTTAGTTTTTACCTGCTGTCCTTTTACTCTCCCAGGATCCCATCCAAGAGACCACATTCTATTTACTTTTCATGTTTCTTTTGGATCCTCTTGGCTGTGGCAGTTTCTCAGACTTGCCTTGTTTTTGATGAATTTGACAGATTTGAGGAGTACTCAGAATTCTACTGAGGTGGGCGAGGCCCCTCTGTTGAAACTTGCCATTTGTTTTTCTCACAATTAGACAGGTTATGGGTTTTGGGGAGGAAGACCAGAGAGTAAGGTGCCATTTTCATCACAACTTGTGTAGAGTACAAATTATACACATGACTTATCACTATGTTGTCCTTGATCCTTGATTTATTGTATTTGTGAGGTTTCTCCACTCTAAAGGTATTCTTTTTCCCTCCTTTTCATACCATTATTTCTAAAAGGAAGTCTGAATGTGTGGTCCCCATTAAAGGAGTGGAAGTTATGTTTCCCCTTCTTGAGGGTAGAATGGTCTATGAAATTAGTTGGAATTCTTCTGCATAGGAGATGGTCTCTTCAATTCCATTTACTCACTTATATCAGTTTAGATTCATAATATTTATTTTATACTTTGGATTATAATCCAATACTACTGTTTTATTGCTCAGTTTGTTCCAGGTTTGACCATTGGGACCTTTTTTAGTTGGCTTCTGTGTACCCTTGACATACCACCATTGCTGTAGATTTTTTTAGCACTTCCTTACTTTTGACACCTACAAGGCACTGTAGCTCATTTTGTATATTTCTTGTCCCAAGTTCTAGAATTAGTCATTTCTCTGAGAAGCCTCATGTGTATAATATTTTTATTGTATTTTTTCTATTACCACTTGTCCCCCCCTTACCAATGTTTTCTTCTAGGATTTTCTTTTCTTTTTTTTTTTTTTTTGGTTTTGAGCCTAACATTTGTTTTTAATCCATTTTTATTTGAGTGGTACAATATCCACAAACTAATAAATGTTATACACCACATAAACAAAATGAAGGATGAAAACCACATGATCTTATCAATAGATTCAGAAAAAGCATTTGGTAAAATTTAGCATCCATTCATGATAAAATGCTGAGCAAAGTGGGAATATAGGGAGCATACCTTGATGTAATAAAAACCACATATGACAAACCCACAACCAGCATCATACTAATGGGCCAAAACTACAAGCATTCCTCTTAAGATGGGGAACGAGGTAGGGACGTCTGTTTTCACCACTCTTATTCAACATGGTATTGGAAGGCCAAGCCATAGCAATAAGATAAGAAGAAGCAATAAAGGGCCTCCAAATAGGAAAGGAAGAAGTAAAACTGTCATTATTTGTAGATGATATAATATTTTATGTAGAGAACCCTAAAGATTCCACCAAAAACTATTAGAACTGATAAATGAATTCAGTAAGTAGCAGGATACAAAATTAATATCCAGAAATTAGTTGCATTTTTATATACCAAAAATGAGCTATCAGGGAAACTAAGGGAACAACCCCATTCATAATTACTGCAAAAAGAATAAAATACCTAGGAATAAATTTAACCAAGAGTGTATTAGACCTGTACTCAGAAAATTGTAAGACACTGAAGAAAGAAATTGAAGGTACAAGTGGAAGCATATACCATGTGTATAATATTTTATCTCATGGGAAATTTCATTCTGGGTCACAACCTTGCATCCTAATCTCATTTTTATCTTCTTACCCAGCTCTTCCCCTTGTATAGCTAAGGAGGTACAAGAGTAAAAGATTTTCTTGTGTTGGAGTCAATGATTTCCGCTTTCAGTCCACGAAGGAAAGTGGAATTACTCCTGCAGCTTCAGCAAAGCTCTTTTTTGGTTGATTAGTTTGGGTTTTATTTTTGTTTTTTTAATAGCTGGTATTAGGGACTGCTAATTGAAGGTGCCAGGGGATTGTGAAAGGAAGGAGAGACTTATCAATCTTCTGTAGGCATACTTCAGAGATATTGTGGGTTCAGGTTCAGGCCACTGTAATAAAGTGAGTATCACAATAAAGTGAGTCATAATCTTTTTGCTTTTGGAGGGTCTTACCTTCAATTTGTAAAAAAACATAATACCTGTAAAGAACAATAAAGCAAAGCACCATAAAATGAGGTATGCCTGTATTTATACTTTTAAATTTGTTTTTTTTCTATACGATGGCTGTAATAGTGCTTAGTTGTCTTTAACTTCATTTGAAACAATTTTGTTAGATTGTATTGTGAGAACAGTCATATTAGCGGTGCATTAAAAAAAACTTACCAAAGTTGGTGAGTTTTTGTGTAGCCATTTTAATATTGAAGATGGAAGAAAATAGGTAACATTTTCAGCATATTATGTTTTATTATTTCAAGAAAGGTAAAAATGCAACTGAAATGCAAAAAGAGATATGTGCAGTGTATGGAGAAGATGCCGAAACTGATCGAATGTGTCAAAAGTGGATTGCAAAGTTTCATGCTGGGGATTTCTCACTGGAAGATGCTCCACAGTCAGGATAGACTAGCTGAAGTTGATGGTGATTAAATAGAGACCATTAATTGGGAACAGTCAGTGTTATACAATGCAGGAGAAAGCTGACATGCTCACAATTTCCAAATCAATAAAGTTATTCCTGAAAATGAAAATTGTGTCTTTTATTTTACTGAAAAATATGAAAGAACTTTTTGGCCAACCCAATAGAATCTCAGCATGGGTCAGCAAGAAAAGAGCCTACCCCCAGTTATAAGGTACCATATTTCACCATGTATAATGCACACATTTTTGCCCAAATTTTTGAGGAAAAAATAAGGATGTGCATTATACATGAGCATAATGATTACACACTGTGGGTATAATAATGGGTATGATAACCCCTGTGTATAATGGGCACAGAAACATGGGTGTGCATTATACATGGCAAAATATGATAAACTACTACATATTCCTCTAAATGATTAAACATGATCTTCCAGAGAAGAATTTTCACTTCCTTTTGAAATACCTAAAATTTAACAACTACCACCACCACAACTGAAAAAAATAGTTTTGTATAACAGATATATAGAACTGAAAGGAAGAGAATTAAACAAATGGTAAAAAACCAGTGACAGAACGATACTATAAACAGCACTTTCTCCCCGCAAATATTGCCTAGCTACAATGATGGTAAAGTTTTATTCACCAGGAGCTTTCTTTTTATTGGAGTGGCCAAAAAGTCTATATGGTTTTTCCATAAAATAAAAGGCACATTTTTCATTTTCACCAGTAACTTTATTGATCTGGATATTTTGAATATGGTATAATGCAGATTGTTCTCAATTAACAACTCAATTTGATTGCTGTCAACTTCAGCTGGTCTACCCCAGTCGTGGAGCATTGCCCAGTGATAAATCTCAGTGAGTTTGCAAACCACTTTGACATGTTCAGTCAGTCTCAGTACCTTCTCCAAATACTGCATTCATCTCCTCTGGCACTTCAGTTATGTTTTTACCTGTCTTGAAATAATAAAGCATAGTATACCAAAAATATTACGTATTTTCTTTCATCTTCAATATTGTAATATCTATACAAAAGCTTACCAATTTTGATAAGTTTTTTAAAATGCACATTTATATGACAGCTGTTACAATCTAACAAAATTGTTTCAAATAAAGTTGAAGACAACTAAGTGCTACTAGAGCCATCTTACAGAAAAAACCAAGTGAGCTTTTTAGCTAACCTAATACATAGAACTTAAAAGATTTTCAAATATATTAGGTAATTTTGTAAAGTATTTTAAGAAGTTTTTAAAAATCATTAAAAAAAAAAGATTTTATTTATTTATTTTTAGACAGAGGGGAAGGGAGGGAGAAGGAGAGGGCGAAAAACATCAATGTGTGGCAGCTTCTCACACGCCCCTTACTGGGGACCTGGCCCGCAACCCTGGCATGTGCCTTGACTGGGGAATCGAACCGGCGACCCTTTGGTTCTCAGGCCAATGTTCAATCCACTGAGCTATACCAGCTGGGGGACACATTTATAATTTTAATAAATTATTGTTGAATTTGGAATTTGGATAGAAGTTTCAGAAGTATGTTATAGCACTAAAGTCTGAAGTTCCCATTCCAAGCAGTGTCTTACACAAAGTAGGTACTCAAAACAACACAATAGTAACTTTATATTAACATATTGTCTGTAAACACTCCTCAATATATTATTTAATTGTCTGTGTATATTTCAGTTAGGGCCCAATTTATTTACTTATTTTCCTACTTTTGAGTATTCAGGTTGTTCCCAGTTTTTATATTATAAATAATGTAAAGATGATATTCTCAAGTATAAGTTTATGCACCTCTCATTATTTTCTTAGGATAATTTTTTAAAATTGTAGTTACATTGGCGGGTCACTAAATAAATGCAAAACTACTTAAAAGATTATTCTTAAGAAAGCATAATGTATAACAAGGAATTAAGTTTGGAGTATTTTTTGTTAATTATTTTAGAGAGTAGAGAAGTACTCATTTGTATAAGCCTAAGAGTTTTGTTTGTTACTGTGTTTGACTTTTGGTTTTGTTTTTGTTTTACTCTCCTATTTACTCTCTAGTGTTGCTGTAGAAATTAATGCTTGCCTGTGGTTTGTAAAATAAATTAAGTGACTTTGAAGTGGAGCAAATACAAATTATTTAGCCTTCCCTTTCCTTTTTACTTAATTTAAGGCTTTAGTGTTTTGAGAGAAGTTCAAGTGTATTTGTTTTTGGCAACAGAATAATAATGGTAAGGGCCAGATAGATTAATATGGATTGGTCCAATTTTGATATGAACATCTGTGAAAGTTGTGTCAACTTGCCTTGAAAATTGTAGAGAAGGAGAGGAAAAGTCATTGACACTTATTCTTGAGTATAAAGTCCCCTCTCTTCCTTTTGATCTCCACCTCTCCCAAATTCTGCTGATTTGCTGGCAGTCTTTCATGTTTCATTTCTTTTCTCTCTTCCAACTTGCTGCTGTTTAAATTCAAAGAGCTTTCTTTGTAGAAACTGAACCAAATAATAAGGCAGCATAAAACACTGAGTTCAGCAGAAAGTGATTTGCTTGTGAGTAACCCTTGAGAATTGAGTCACTGTAAGATAAAGAATATTTTTTGAAACAACCTACTCATTCTTCTTTTTTGCTAGTAGATGAGACTTTTTTTTTTTTTGTAATAATGCTGTGCTTGGGCTTTTATTTGTCATCTCATAATGGTGTGTTTTTAGAAAAAGAAGTCCAAAAGAGAGCTTATGACATCCCTTCTGCCCCTCCCCTCCCTTCCTCCTGTGGCCTTTCTTTTCAGCAGAAGGCCGCGGCATTAAGGCAATAACCTTGGCATCCTTTTCCTCGCCACCCTCCTCCCATCCTAGTCTTTACTGAAGTATAATTGACAAATTGTATATATTTACGGTATACAGTGTGATTTGATATACATATATATTGTGAAATATTTACCACAGTCAAGCTACTTAACCAATCCATCACCTCACAGTTACTGTGTGTGTGTGTGTGTTTGCATGTGGTGAAATCACTTAAGACCTACGCTCTTACCAAATTTCAAATATAAAACTTATTTTCTCATAACGAACGTTTGACAAACATTGTCCCATTTTCCCTACCTCCAGCCCCTGGCAGCCACCATTTTACTCTCTGCTTCTCTGAGTTTCACTGTGGTTTACATTTTCTTTATCCATGTGTTAATTGGTTAATGAACACCAATTTTTCTCTTTCTCTCTCTCATATTTCATATCTGATCTCTCAATAAATCTTGTTGGCTTTACCTACTGAATATATCCCAAATCTGATCACTTTTCCCTATCTTCATCAATAATCAATCACTTTTGTATAAACTATTGTACCATTATCTCTTTCTTGTATTATTTTAATAGATTCCTAACTCCCTTCCATGCCTTTGCCTTTGACATGCCTATTCTCAACATGACAACTAGGGATCATTTTAGAATTCTAAATAAGATCGTCTAAAGCTTATGGTCAAAACAGTTATGTCTCATTTCACTCCAAAAAAAGAAAACCTGAAGTCTTTATATCGACCCCTAAGGCCTGACGTGGTCTGCTGCCCGTGTTACTCTTCTGACCTCATTTCCTATTTTTTTTTACCCCTTCTCACATTGTGCTCTATGCACAGTAGCCTCCTGGCGGTGCCTAAGCCCACCAGACTTCCTCCACTTGCTTAATTTTTCTCCATAGCCCACTCTCTGTTGTATATTTTCCTTACTTACATTGTTTATTTTCTGTCTCATGTTAAAATGTAGCTTCACAAGGATAGGGATTTCGTCCGATATATCACCAGGACTCAGAATTATGATTGGGACAAAGACACTAACTGAGTGTTTATTAAAATCAGTCAACCAATCAGAGATAGGAGATAGCCTCCAAATGGCTGCTTGATAAATTATCTGACTCTGTTATTGGAAGTTTATTTTTCTCTATGTTTGCTTAGCAAATCAGTTATCCCTTTCTGCTTTTGTACTGTAGATTATCTTTGTTTCATTTTTATAATAAAATTCACCTGCCACAAGGCCCTTAATGTCATTTTCTTTGTCTTCCATGAGACTTTTGGATATATTTACCTGGTCCAGGATATTTTGAGGCTTGATTACATGTTAGTCTCTTAATTAAGTTTTACTGTCATTGTCCTTTATATTTTCTCATTTCAAAACATAATTCCAGTCACCGGTAGACACTAATACAGTACACAGAGACATATGGATTGTAGGGAAGTTTTATAGACTATTTTTATTCCGTTACACAAACTTTCTGAAAACACACTGTGTGCCAGATACTTTGCTAGATTTTGGAAATCCAGAGAGATAAACACAGTCCCTGTCTCCAGAGGCTCACATTTTAGAATGGATTCAAAATAGGTAAATCATTATTAAATAATGTATTATGTATTAAAATAGAGAGGTCTGCTAAGTACTATGGGGCACAGAATAGTTTTACTTAGGTGAGGATGTGGGCAGGAAAAACTTACTGAGAGATGACCTTGAAACTGTTTCTTGATGAATAAATAGGAATTTTCTAGGAGGACCTAGCAGAGCAAACAGACATAGTGGTCCTGGAAAAGGATTCTCGAGGACTTCTGGCCAAGATAGAAGCGTAAGTAGATACACTTTGTCTCCTCACACAACCAAAAGAAGGACAGCAACAAATTTAAAAATAAAAAATAACCAGCACTGTCAGAAAATCGAACTGTATGGAATTCCGACAACCAAGAGGTTAAAGAAGAAACATTCACCCAGACTGGTAGGAGGGGCGGAGTTGGGCAGCTGGGGTGGAGAGGAGAGGACACACCGCAAGGCTATTGCTGGCAGACAGGGGTGGGCAGGCCAGCAGCAGGCGGAATGGGCGGTCGGATATTTGCATGCGGATAAACTGGGAGGAACAACTGGGGAATGAGAGAGACTGTGTAACCCAGGGTTCCCGTTGCAGGGAAAAGAAAGCTTCCAAACCTCCACCAGTAAAAACCTGTGGGGGTTGCAGTGGCAGGAGAGACTGGCAGTCTCACAGGAGAGTTTGTTTGAGAGACCCACAGGGTCCTAGAATGTACAAAACCCACCCAACTGGGAATCAGCGCCAGAAGGGCCCAATTTGCTTGTGGGTAGCAGGGGAAGCAACTGAGAGCCCGCTGAGAGCCAAGCAAACAGCATTGTTCCCTCTTAGACCCCTCCCCCACAAGGCATTGACTTGGCTGCCCCACCCTGGCGAATACCTAAGGCTCATGCCCTCACAATGTAATAGGCACAGGGAGATTAAACAAAAAACAAAAAAAACGTCCAAATGAAAGAACATATCAAAACTCCAAAAACAGAACTAAGCAATGAAGAGATAACCAACCTATCTAATGCAGAGTTCAAAACACTGGTAATATGGAAACTCATAGAAATGGTTGAGTATGATCGCAAAATGGAGGAAAAGGTGAATGCTATGCAAAGTGAAATAAAGAAAAATACACAAGGAACCAACAGTGAAGGGAAGGAAACCGGGACTCGAAAATCAACAATTTGGAGCAGAAAGAAGAAAGAAACATGCCAGCAGAATAGAATGAAGAAACAAGAATTCAAAAAAAATGAGGAGAGGCTGAGGAACCTCTGAGACAACTTTAAATACTCCAACATCCGAATCATAGGGATGCCAGAAGGAGAAGAGGAAAAGCAAGAAATTGAAAACTTATTTGAAAAAGTAATGAAGGAGAACTTCCCCAATGTGGCAAAAGAAAGAGCCTTCCAGGGAGTCCAGGAAACTCGAAGAGTCCCAAAGAAGTTGGACCCAAGGAAGCACACACCAAGGCACATCATAATTACATTACCCAAGACTAAAGATAAGGGGAGAATCTTAAAAGCAGCAAGAGACCTACAGAGGAGTTCCCATAAGACTATCAGCTGATTTCTCAAAAGAAATTTTATGGGCAAGTAGGGGCTGGAAAGAAGTATTCAAAGTCATGAAAGACAAGGACCTACATCCAAGATTACTCTATCTGGCAAAGCTATCATTTAGATTGGAAGGGCAGATAAAGTGCTTCCCAGTTAAAGTTAAAAGAGTTTACCATCACCAAGCCCTTATTAAATGAAATGTTAAAGGGACTAATCTAAGAAAAAGGAGATGATCAAAAATATGAACAGTAAAATGACAACAAACAGCTCTATACAGCTGAACCTAAAAAAACAGAAGCAAAATATATTGCTAGAACAGAAACAGAATTGCAGAAATGGAGATCACATGAAGGGTTATCAGCAGGGAGGGGGAGAGGGGAGAATAGGGGGGAAAGTACAGGGAATAAGAAGTATAGTTGGTAGGCACAAAATAGGGGGAGGTTAAGAATAGTATAGGAAATGGAGAAGCCAAAGAACTTGTGTGTACAACCCATGGATATGAATTAAATGGGGGAATGCTCATGGGAGGGGGGGTACAGAGTAGAGGGGAATAAAGGGGAGAAAAAAATGGGACAACTGTAATAGCATAATAAATAAAATATATTAAAAAAAAAGAAAAGTATGCTCTATGGTACTCTCCCACCATTTTGAACCAACCAATAGATGATACTGAGAATTTAACCTTTGCTGATTACGGTAGTGCTCTTATGCATATGCCTGGAAATATTTAAATCTGAATTATTCTTGAATTGTGTATGGTCAAAGGAAATGCAGTGAAAACTATGCTTTTTGGCACTTCTGACAAGTATTAAGACATGCATTTAAAATTTTTTTAAAGTATATTTTATTGATAATGCCATTACAGTTGTTCCATTTTTTCTCCTCTTTATTCCCCTCTGCCCTGCACCTCTCCTCCCACCAGCATCCCTCCCCACCCTTACTTTATGTCCGTGGGTTATACATATAAGTTCTCTGGCTTCTCCATTTCCTATACTATTCTTAACCTCCCCCTGTCTATTTTATACCTACCATTTATGCTTCTTATTCCCTGTACCTTTTCCCCCATTCCCCCTCCCACCCCTCCCTACTGATCACCCTCCATTCAATCTCCATTTCTGTGATTCTGTCCCTGTTCTAGTTGTTTGCTTAGTTTATTTTTGTTTTTAGGTTCAGTTGTTGATAGTTGTGAGTTCGTTGTCATTTTACTGTTCATAGTTTTGATCATCTTTTTCTCAAATAAGTCCCTTTAACATTTCATATACTAAGGACTTGGTGATGATAAACTTCTTTAACTGGGAAGCACTTTGTGTTCCCTTCCATTCTAAATGATAGGGTGGAGAATGTGTCCAGAGGGACAAATGGAAAATAATCAGCAGAGTGTTCAATTCTTATTTGTTGATTTAAGTTGAACTTTTATTCTTAAACACAATTTAGCCTTACATATTATTAGATTAAAATGGAAAATGAACAAGTACCTCATAGTTTAATGTTTCTGATACAAATATTTTAAATAAAAATTCCTTTGTAATTATAGAGGCAACTATTTGTCTCATATATTTTGAATAGTTGAAATAGTAAAAATGATGCAATAATTATTTATAAAAATGTGAAATTAGGATAGCTCAACTTTTTAATACTTTGTATTTTTTAAATATGCATTTTCCATGTGGAAATTTGGATTATTTAATCTAGAGAAGAAAATTCATTTTCTAGGACCTACCTCAAAAACCACTTTTATAAATTTCCTTAGACAAACTTAAATGTATTAAAACATTATTCATACTTCTGTTATGCCACTTATACCTATTAGTGGCTAGCTGTTTTTACCATGTACCAGGCCACTGTGCTAAGTCTTTTACATAATTATTACATTTTATCCTTCCAATAACCCTAACCATAGGTAGTGTAGATACTGTTGCTTGGTACTTGAGATTCATTCACAGACAGAATAAGTTCCATAAAGGCCAGAGATCTTTATATTCTGGTATGAATAGTTCTATACCATTTTGTTTTTGTTGTTGTTATTGTTGGTAGTCCCTAGTTACTTTTGAAATTGAGTACCTTTTTATATGTTTATTAGCCATTTAGATTTTTTCTGTGAGGTCTCTGACCTAGTCTTTGCCCTTTTTTTTATTGGGTCGACTGTCATCTTATTATTGATATTGAGGAGCTCTGTGTATTTTTTTTGTGTATGCTCATTGTTAACGTGTTGCAGATGACTTATCCAATTCTGTGGCAGAGTCAAGCTGAAATATTAAAAATTGGTTAGATCTGAGAGGCAAAGATAAATATTTCTAGTCAGATGAAAAAATAAACAAGTTTGTAAGGAAGGAATGTAAATTCACCCATGAAACAGTCGAGTAGTTTGGTTAGACTGAAGGTCCTTAACATGAACCAATGGAAGATAAGACTAGAAAACTCAAAATAGACTAGCACCAGGGAAGCTCTAGAAAATGGCAAAAATATGCCTCAACAGAACATCTTCTTTATGTCAATACTCACCTCCTTACTGGATATTAAAGTTAGAGCACCATCATACATGTCCTTTGTCACTTGATGTTTCTCATTATAGAGTCTTTGCTTGACAGTTTGGGGCTTAGACTTATGTTCCTTTGCAGAGCTTGAAGATTGATGCCTGAAGGGCTTTTGGTTTTAGCAATTCATTCTCAGCCCTTCACCTTAGAACTTCTGCAGCAGTGTGAAATGAATCCATTCTCTTCCCTAGTGAGATTATTCTAGCTCTTAAAAAAATCTTTGCTGGCTCTCATGGATTTACCTTTCATACCACTAATCAGACAAAACATTTCTGTGGTTTCTCTCCTTAACTCTGTATTCATAGGTAAGTCTAAGGCTTGGAAATATATGGCTAGCTAAAATGGAATTTTTGATCCCATAGAAACAAAGGAGAATGGATATTGGGGGGGCATCATTGATCTCTGCTACATAAACCTTTTTTTGATATGACTTATATACATTCGTGAAGTGATTAGTATGTTGTGAGAGGTAAACTCATAAGATCAAGCAGAATTTTTTTTTTCTCTAAAGCTAGAATAATCTCAGTAAGGAACAGAAAGGATTCACTTCACATTGTTGCAGAAGTTGTAAAATGGAGGGCTGAGACTGAAAAGCATATAATAATATGGAGTATATACCAATTTAAAATAGATTTGTATCAGAATTAGCTCATAACTTTAGATCCTGAATTCTTAGTTCTTGTTTTAAAATTTTTGCATTGTTCTAGAAAGGTAGAAATAGAATAGCTTTTAGATTATTTATCATTTTTAATAGTTTTGGAAGTTTGACATATTTCCTAAATGTGCATCTAATGTTTTACTAAATTTTTACATATAGGAAATGCCATTGAGTATTTCAAGTGTAATGGAGGATGAAATATGTACCGTTTATATTTATAGAAAACAAATATATTAAACCCACTATTAAGAACAGTCTATAGAAATCATTTTAGTAATAGGTAATATAAGAGCTCTAGGTTAGAATGAATTCAAATATATGGAAATTAAATAAAAATCTAGAATTATTTTAGTTCACTGAAAATTAACTGATATAGTATACAGCGTATATAATCTCATAGACACTGCAGATTTTTTTAAGTTCTATTCACAGTAGAGCTTGAAGAGAACTATTTAACGTAATTATTCACATTATTACGAATGATATACTTTAAAAACCCAGTGTGTAACACTATAAGTAATTATCATTATCATTTTTTCTTCCATAGGCAAGAAGCTTGATAGCTGTAGGACTGGGTGTTGCAGCTTTTGCATTTGCAGGTAAGGTAAATAAAGGATACATATCAATAAATGTCGTGGAAGAAATATTTCCAAATTGCTTCTATAGTGGTTCATAAGCAGACTCTTAGTATTCTGAGGTTTTTGGTTTTAAGGCATTGTCCATTTTCATTCTTTCAACCATTTATATTCACTGAATGTTTGTCAGTGTAGTAAAATCTAGATAAAATTTGTAGTGAAGAGGAGTAATTATACAAAACTTCCTTTTAGCCCGGATACTCGTGGATCCTCTTGGCAATTTTTTAATCTGAGCCATAGTATACTATAAATTTGAAAAAAAAAATCTTTAATATGAAGCAGTGTGATTGATATGGGGTTCCTTTATTTTTAAATTTTTTTATTTTTTATCTGTATTTTGAGAGTACGTTTATTAAAGCTGGGGACAGTGAAACAAGGAAGGGCCTGTGATAGAAGAAGCACCAGGAGAGAGAATAGGCAGGGTGCTTCAGCTCTCTAGAAACATGGGAAAGAAGTGAGCTCAGGCAGGGCTGCTGTCAGCTCACGGGAGAGTGAGAGAAAAGGAGGCCTTGAAGACAGGTTTAGGGGGTTAGCGCAGGAAGCCACCATTGCCCATAACTTCACTGGTTGTAAGTCTCTAGGGTTCCCAGTTTAGCTGATGCAAGGCCTGTGGGGGATGAAGGGAAAAGGAAAGAAGGGGGGCATGCTCCCAGGAGGGGCAGTGTGCAAATTTGGGATTCCTTTATTCTCTCGTATTTATTTCTTTTTGTAGGTAGGATCACACATTTCCTGAGCTATCAGTTCGTTCTTTTTTCCTTTTCATTGAATTTTTTTTGACTGACACTGGTTAACAAAATTACACAGGTTTCAGGTGCACAATTATATAACACATCATGTGTACACTGTATTGTGTGTTCACCACCCCAAGTATCCTTCCTTCACCATTTACCCACCAGCTCACACACCTCCTCCTCCCTGCAGTCACCACACTGCTGTCTGTGTTCAAGGGTTTTTTCCTCTTTTTGGCTCAGCCCTACCAAACGCCTAGTCCTACCCCCGCCCCTGCTGTCAGTTTTTCTGATTAGTGTACCCGTTTCTTGTAGTGTATTTATTACTTCATTTTTAACATATTGGTGTAATGTCTTTGACAAATTGCCAGAATCGCTTTTTTAGAGTAGTTTTATTTAAAGAAAAATTGCTATCTCTTCAACTTACGGTTTAGAGTCATCAACTTAGTTTTTAATTGCCTTTTATATTTTACATTTAATCGTAGATTTACATTTTTAAATTTTATTTTAGCATTTGTGTCTCTAAGTTCCATGGATTTGATTTGTTAATTGAATCTTCTTTTTAGGTGAAGCTACGTTCCATTGTGGTTATATGGAGTTTAGCAAGATCCAATAGCAAAATGAGCAAAAAAAAAGATTTTTGTTTTGTTTTGTGTGGTGTTTAATTTCGTACAGATTTTAAAGACTTCCAGTCAAGACGGAGGTGTAGGTAGATACGCTTTGCCTCCTCACACAACCAAAGGAGGGACAGCAGAAAATTTAAAAACAAAAAGCAACTAGAACTGCCAGAGAATGGAACTGTACGGAAGTCTGACAACCAACGGGTTAAAGAAAAACACTCATCCAGACTGGTAGGAGGGGCAGAGAGATGGAAAACCAGGGTGGAGATGACGCACAGCAAGGCAGCGGCTGGAGGATGGGGCCGCTGGC
>PVJD01005991.1:0-105545 GCA_004026545.1 Mormoops blainvillei | reverse complement strand
TGACCAGGCATGTTAAAATAACAGAGTGTGGCAGGCTTGCCTGGGGCTCGGCCTCACATCTAGTTGCTTGAAGTTAATGGAATGGTTGCAGGTGGTATGCTTCCCCAGGCCCCGTAGCTAGGGAAGAGGGAAGGCAGCGTTCCCAGTGTCTGTGAGTGGCCCCAGCATGGCAGCTGTACCTCAGAACCATGGGCTTCTCTGTAGCAGATGTGCAGGGGTCTCTTGAGGCCTAGAGGAGGGGAGAGCTGGAGGTTTCTTGGTCACGGCTTATTGTGGACTCCTCTCTGATTGCAATGTACCACACTGGGGAGAGCAGAGACGTCAGAGTGCAAAGCAGAGGTACGTGACCAAATAAAAGAGGTGGCTCAGAAGACACAGCTGCTCGTCTGGGGCTTAGGTGAGTGTTCTCCAAGGATCCATTTCCAGTTAAGCTTGTCACAGAATAAACAGTAATATTAGAGGAGTGGCCTTCTTAGACTAGTGATTTCTGGACTGTATCACTAGGACGGCTTGGATGGTTAATCCTAAATTCTATTTTTAGCCCTTTGGAGTGAGAGCAGGAGCTCATGTGCCTGGCACCAGTTAGGAATTTTCCGCTTAAGCCCCGGGTAGGGAGGCACTGACCTAACGCTGGGCCAGTGGAGGCGGCCTGGCTCACAGCTCAGTTATCTCGCCATGCCCTCAGCCTGGAACTGGCTTAGGTAAGGGGACGAAGGGGATTGGTGGCACGAGGTCCTCTCTGAGGGGGTCTTCGGGACAGCCTCACTCCTGGGTGTTCAATAGAACCTAAGGGCCTAACCAGGCAGCTGCTGGGATCTGGTGACAACGGTGGTTGGAGAATAGCTTTTCAAGGCGAGGAGAGGAGAGTGAAGGTCCCTTTAAGTTCACGTCTTGCCTGGGAAACAGTATCCCTGCAGTCACTGCAGTTGACTCATTCCATGGCAGGGCTATGCCCGTCACTCTGGTTTGGCCAGTGTAAAACAAATTGATGCAGAGAATTCATAAATTAGATAAATTGGTATTCCAAGAACAAGCAGTTAAGGAAGGTCTGTGGCCCTACTGTGCTGGCTGGCCTCCACAGGCAGAGCGTGGCTGTGCTGGACACGAGCAGCAGAGCACTCACACAGAGGCCACCCGAGGGGGCTGGCGGCGGCGGATAGGGGAACAGCCACCCTCCCAGAAGCTACAACCCTGGGCAGGCTACACTGGAAATCCTGACACACGACAGGCAAATCAACACCAAACATGCCGTTCCGGTGGCGGGTGGGGTGTGAATACAGCCAGGGGAGTTCGTCATTGAAGCAGAGTGGTCAGAGGCTGACATTGCCTCCCTGCCATCAGACATGAAAGTCTTCGTGGTAAGAAGTGCTCAGATCCAATCTTCGGATAATGCAATTTGAACCTTGATGTTACGTCTATATAAGCATGGCTGGGAGAGGAGAATCTTGGTGTGTTAGTGTTTGATGAAAAGTGTGAAATCTGGGTTAAAACTCCTGCATTTGCCATTTCCTGGCTGGTTCTGTAATCACGCGGTGCCAGTGTGGCCTTCCATAAAGGCGAATGGAAATGTAGGACCTGTCTGACAGCATTGGGAGGAGTCAGGAGGTCCAGGGCTTCTCTGGTGCTGTGCCTGGCATGTATGCTAATATTGACACTTGAGTTTTCGGGTTTGTCACTCACCTTGGGCAGCTGACCCTTCCTTGGAAAGCCATTTGGTGGCTGCAGTTTGAAACTGGTTGGTTTTATAGCGTGCACTTGCGAAAGGTTGGGGGCTGGGGGGGATGAAGGTGGGATGGCGGGGGCAGGTCATCTTCATTCAGTCTTCTTGGTTTCCCTCAGTGGCCTCTGCTTCCCAGAGAGGGTGCAGGGTCTGCAGTCTCACCTTTTCCTTCCTATTTCCCTTTCCTTCTCTTCTCTCTTCCCTTCCCCCACCTTTCTTTTCTTGCTGCTTCTTTTTTTTTTTTCTTTTTCCTCTCTCCCTTGTGTTCCTCCTACAACAAAGATAATGGGGCAGTCCAGACCACAGATATCGGAATTAGCTTTTCACCAAAGTGATCAAGTCCCAGGGTCCTCATCAGTAATCCCCATTACAGTCAGCACTGTCCCCAGCTGAGGCCAGCTCTCCGCCCTGCCGAGGACCTCAGGCCTCCCCCCTCCAAAATGCCTGATTTTCCCGTGGCTGAAAAGTGTCCAGGGGTTTGTTAGGATAGGGGAGGTCCCTTGGGCAAGTTAAAATCCCTGTCAGGGCCTCTTTTCCAAGGGCTCCTACCTGGAGCAGATGGAAATATTGGCTTGGGGTTAGAAATTCAAGTTCCCCTGTTGTTTTTGTTAAGTTCTGGTTGCTTGCTGCCGAACCTCCTCTCAGTCTCTGCACTTCTCTGCAGTTCTTAGAGTGAAGACCTTAGCGGTGCTATTTCTGGTCTGATTAAGTGCAGTGTTCTGATCCTCTGGCTCTGCTGAGGGACTGAGGATATGAGTGTTCAAAATTATTCTTAATCGTAGAAACGAGTTAGTTTTTTCTACTAGATAAAGATTATTGTAGAGTAAATACTGAAACTTACCCTCTCCAGAATACCAGATTTTCTTAACTTGTATTGTGGTAATAAATTGAATATCAGCTGGCCATATTATATAGAACAAGCATGTAATCCTGGTGATCAGTCTGATTAGGGTAGGTTCCTTGTTCTGGGTTCTCCAGTCTTTGAACTTAGAGTAGAATCAGGGCAGAGCCTGGAAGGTGCTTTAAAAAAGTTAGAAACAGAGTATAAGATTGGTATAACAATTATAAACACATTTTGATACTTAATATGAAAAGCACCTATTATCTGTAGGATGTTATCCAGTTATAAATAAAATTAAAGGAAACAATGGAGTTATAATAACAACTAACACTCATACAGAGCTTGCTAAGTACCAGACACCATTTTAACTACTTCACATATATTAATTTATTTAACCCTCGTGACAGCCCTGTGCAGTGGGCATGGCATAGAGGCACCATCACGAAGAACTTAGGAAAATATACACTCCTAGGTGGGCTCCCTAGCCTTCAAATTTTGGGAAGGAAAGGGTGCTCTGGGCTGGGATGGAAGGAGAGAGCTTCATGAATAAGATGGGGTCCACTGTCCCTCACAGGGTATATCATTGCTACGTTGTTCCTAAGAGAATCATGAGCTAGTAACTGTTGATGCCTGGGACTAAAGTAGCTGTCGGTTTATTCTGAAAATAGAGTTTTATTTTGGCATTCTGAAATGATGACTTTGTCTAGCAAATGCCTTTTGGATACCCTGAGGCCATCCCCTTAACCCGAGGTGACACACGTGTTACTGGGGCCTAATCGCAGCAGACACAGAAACAAGAGTGTGACAGCTGTCTATTCACATTTGGCACATGTTCTTCGAAGGTGCTAAAATCAAGGTCAAGGGGGTTAATAAAGAAAGAACATTCATAAGGCCTTGATGATATTCATACTAGATATTTGGCACACATTTTAGCCAATATTCCCTCTTTAGAAATGTTTGTTTTGGGAGTACATTCTGCAGAATGACAGAGACTTTATATTTTGGGGGACCTCTAACTTGAAGAGAATGTATATGGCACAGATGTCTTAGTTATTACAGTAGCAATAAAATCATAAGAAAGGTAAATATGGTAACTCAATAACAAAGATTATATGTTCAGCTTCAACTACTTTTATGTCATAGGAGATATTGATTTGAAACCAACTTAGTTATTTAGCTACAAATGACATTCTTTGCACTAAATGATACTTCAAGTGTGAGATGTCCTCTTACTCTATTGATACAGAATTCAACTAAAAAAACCCAAGCCTTTCATTTTGTTGTTGGTCTTACTACAGAAATGTCTTATGTTACCTTGTGCTCGTTCATTAGGGAGCTGGCCATGCATATGTGGACAAAGGGGTAAGTTTAAGAGGACAGTGAATAAAATTTGCCCCTTAGAGCAACAGGGCACAGACATTTTCATGGTCAAAAATCTCATAATAGGGATAATAATTTACAAGGCATAATAATAGGTAACAGTAGATTAGTGTTATACCAGGAGGTAGAAAAATGTACTGAAGGGCGATCTATACAAGAGCAGTATAGAGAAAAGCACAACCACGGATATTATTAACATTACATCGCAAGCTTTGCGCTTTGAATGTGATCCAAACGAATGAGTCAGATTTGGCTTTGTAAGTTTTTATATGCTTATAAAATGAGAAAATTATCTCCTTAAGGGTTAGGCTTATAAATATTTGCTTAATATGATTCATGAATTAAAATGCGAAAGTGATTATCGAGCATAAAACTAGGGGACTCTCGGTGTCCATTTTGTTTTTTCAGAGTGAAAGTGCCCTTGTGAAAGGAAAAGAGCTGTCAATCGAACTTGCAAACATCAGGGATGAAGTTGGTAAGTAGGGCCTTGAAAACGAGGAACGTACAGAATGTCTTCTCCTGATACCTGTGAATGTGTAACAAAAGCAATTATGTCTCATGTAATAAGCCAGAGCAAACCTGCCCAGACAAATGAAGTGTCTTACCCAGCACAGCAGGTGGCTCTTGCTGCCTTGCAGGGAGCCATAATTTTTACGTCTCTGTGGTCACAGAGACAGCTTCATAACAGTTCACAGTGGAGCTAATCAGGCCCTGCCTCTGCTCCTCGCAGGTGGCGGCCCCCATCCATCTGTGTTGTGCTCTGACAGGCAACCATCGTTTAGGCGTCCCCAGGGCAGGCAGAGCTCCGAGAGAAGCAGCCCAGCTTTGGTGGACCACATGAGGCGCTCTCTGAGACATGCAAGTGTTCCGTGGCTGCCTGCCACTGTTGTACCCTGGCACAGAATACTCTGTCACACAGCAGGAGGTCAACAACACAAGTTTGGATGCATTAAAATGCAGAGGTTCATGTTGAAACTCCCAGCCTTCTGCTGATTGGATGGTGCTGTTCAGTCTGAACCCTCAGAGACCTCTCAGATGATAGGATGATCCCCAGACCCTGGGGCTTTCATGTGAAGCCAAAGATCGGAGCAGATGTTTGCCATCTTCCCTTTCTTGATCCCATTTCTCTCTTGAGGACCTGTTATCCTCTCTCCCCAAGAAGCAGTCAGCAAAGGCGAAATAACCATAGCCTGTTCCCCTTGGCCTGCTACCCTTGCCAGGGAGTGTTTGTCCTGCATCCGGTGTGGTCCTGGGGACAGCCTACTATGTGCCAGGGTGGCTGCCTCCAGAGCAGAGGGACTGGGACAGTCCTAGCCACCCCAGCGCCTTTGCCTCCAGGCCAGCCATGCATGTGGGATTGAGTCTGAAGGCCAGACATCCCTGGGGAACCCGACCCAGAGGATGTGCGGTGGATAGGGTAGTAATGGCCAAACACAGCTTTCCCATCCCTTTTTTAACCTTAAAATTTTTTTCTTCACTGTGATTTTTGTGACTTCTTTTGTCATTGAGAGGGGTCAGCAATGGCCTCTTCTCCCCTCTAAGGAGAGGGGGGCCCTTGTGGGAAAGCAGGAAATAACATTTCTCCTTCCCAGCCTCAGCTGCAGAGCACGTTCACCTGGGCCGCACCAGTCAGGGCTCCCTGAGGATGGGCCCCACATGTGACCTGAGCAAGGTCTGCCAGGAACGGCTGAGGCAGACTTGTGCAGGAAGCTCCTGTGAGCCGAGGTCCGCAGGTCGTGTGCGTCCCCGTGAAGTGGAGGGATGCTTAGGTGGTTCCGAGCGCAGGCTTTGCAGGCACGTGATCCACCTGGTCAAGTAGGGCAAGGTGGCTAACTTCTCCGTCCCTCATTTTCCCTTCATAAAGAGGAAATTCAGATAAAGAAGAGACTGTCATGAACGAGCCTATGAAGGTAACTCTCATAACTATTAGGTTTGTAGCATCTTCCATGGGAAAACAGAGAGGAAATCTTCCACTCTAGAGTGGAAATCTTCCACCCATAGAGGTGTCTGCACCCCTGTGGCCATGCTTTGGATCTGGGAGTGTGCACCCTGACTCAGCTGGGTAAGGGGCTGAATCCAGCGCAGTTTCCCCCATCCTTTCCAGAAGCTTCTAAATGCATCAGGAACCACACAAAGATTACATTGAGGTTGGGTGTTTGTTTTGTTTTGTTTTTTTGTTTTTTGTATGTAAGTCTTATTTCATTTCTGCACTAGTGCTAAGAATAGAAGCAGAAATTGCTCACCAAATGAAAAAGCCATGGGGTGGGGGGAAGAGCGGATGGCCTTGGGAGTCTCGTGGCGCTGGCCACTCAGTGCCATATCCAGCCCCAGCAGACACTTCATCAGTGAGCACCTGAGCCGCTGTAGAAACTGCCTTTGTGATGGAAGAAAGACGGGAATATGAGTTCAATATGAACTGAAAATCCATAAAGCCCAGTGTCTTCACCTGCCCAGTAGTCCCTTGAGAGGAAAACAGAATTAAGCTTACACACCTGACTTACAAATGATTGTAGATAAAGGGTGATGGTCAAGCCAAATGGAAATTAGGAATTTCCAAATTTAGTTGTGAATTCAGACATGGAAGAGTAGAAGAAGCTGCAGAAGGTAGGTTGTAACTTACAACTGTGCAGCCCTCTGAATGGGGGCTAACCTGCAGCCCCATTGTGCCCCATTGTGTGCCCTGGATGGCACGGGGCTGCTGCCACCCAGACACAGGACTTTGTTTTCCTGCTTGACCAAAGGTACCATGCGGGCCAGCTGTGACCCAGTGCCATGTACCATTAATGGTGAATAAGACTCAACTCATGTCCTCACGCTTACACCAAAATCTCTGTGGAGGAGCGGCTGTCTTAGATAGGCCTTGTGGGATGACTGAGATTTGGGTACATGCCTGTAGGAAGGGAAAGAACACAATTATTGAGCACATACTGAAGCCTGCCACCCCAGTGACTGGGCCCTGGACCAGTGGGTGCCACGATCGCTTTTTAGACATTACTCGTTCTGCGCACTTACGGAAAGAAAAACTGTGTGTTTCCCCATTCCTCTTTCTGTGTATAAAAGAAAGCTTTTCATTTAATAGGTATAAAACATTCTATCACACTGATAAACTAGAATAACTACTCTTCCCCTTTGAGTATTTGGGTTTTTACCTTTTTTTTTTTTTTGCTTTTATGCAACAACAAATGTACTATTTGCAAATTACTTTTTTCCTCTTGTATTATTTCCCTGGAATATATTCTCAAAAGTGTGGACCAGTAGTGTTGATAGCCTTTGACATTTGCTCTAAACTCATCCATATATGAAATGTCTTTAGTACTGAATATTTATTCTGTAAATCAAGGTAAAAGATTATAGTGGATTTAATCTTATCGTATCCAGTATTGCCATGTAAAGAGGAAATTAAATCAATGCCTCTTGCTCTCAACCTCCCCACCCCCCCGCCACATGCACACCTGAGAAGAGATAGATAATATCCAGGTATGTACCAGGGTGCAGTTTGGATGGAGCTTTTTGTGGTCCAAGAGTCCTTAGAGAGTGGCTGAAAATTGCTGTCAGTTGTGTTATGTTGCATTCTCTATAGAGACAGAGATCCCTGGTCATCCTCTTGAAAGTGTCTCATCGTCAAGTCACCCTCCAAGGGAAATGGCTCTGGCCTTGTCTTTGGAATTGGCCTTCACTGGATTCACCCTTGGAAAAGCCTTCGCCGGCTATAGTGGTTGAGGTAATGAAAGGGCACAATGGATCTCCAGGAAACTGGAATCCAGCACCACATCCAGGAAAGGAGAAGCAAAAATGCTAGTAATAGGTTGAATATTTTATTTTTATCACATTTTCGAACTTCCCAGAAAATGTAATTCTTAAAATATGAGCCTTGATCTTTGGGTAGACTGTCATTCTCCAAATTTGGAAGCCAAATATTGAATAAGTGAAGGGTCATTCTCACATGTGTAAATGCTGAAATAAATTTATAAGCGTTCTTGCTAGGAGCAGAGTTCCTTTCGAGACCTTAGGCTTCAAGTCGTCAACTGCCATCAGGCGGATGTTTATGATCCTCTCTCCAGCAAAGCTGCCTTAATTAGAAAACTTGAACCTTAAAAAAATATGCATTAACTGAACTCCACCAGATAGAAAAACAACTGCAGGGCATAGGTAGGCTTAGATGGAGCCTCTAGCTTCCCCTCCTCGTGGGCCCTGGTGTTCTCCTGGCCAGAGGGAAGTTCTGTTGAGAGGTGCCGGCAGACTTGAGTTGGGGCAACACTAATTCTGCTACCTGCCTCTGGGCTGCTCACAGCTGTGACTGCCGAATTTGTGAATTTGATGTGCAATGGCCACTCATCTTAGAGGCTCTCAGTCACCCTGACTGTCTTCCTTCTGGTCTTGTTTACCTGCCACTGTCCCCCACCCCCCAAGGCAGGTGGACAAACAGGTGGCTTCCGTTACCCTCTCTTGGCCCCTTCCACTCTTGAACGTGTTACAACCTGTGCTCTGGCTGTTCCCACCCCAGGTCAGATCTGTTGGGTTTTTATCTTTCTGCCAGCTTCAGACTTAAGATGGACTTTTATTTTTCATCTCTACTGAATATTTTAAAAACTCTTAGTATGAAATATAGTTTTAAAATGGAAAGCAATATTAAACAAAGCAATCATTCTGGCAGAGTGTCTTGGGTATTACACAGAAACCTAAAAGGTTAAATCCACATTTTGATTAAAGTCAGCCTATCGAAACACATAAAAAAAAAAAACAAACAACCCTGGATGTTCTATAATATAACAAAGAGATATTAAATAACCCTGATAGTTTTGACATGAAGTTATGATAGGAATCTACATTTGTGTCAATACACCACAAATTGTTGTATATTTGTTTTTAAGTTTCTAACTAGAATGAAGTTTTCAGTTTATTCTCATTTATAACTAGCAACCCACACATACATACAAACGCCGCTGTAAGTACGTTCGTGAAATGATTTTACCTGCCGGTTGTGTATAAAGTTTGTCTTCCGATGTTATTATTATAACCTCTTATATTTATATTGTGCCTTGTATTTGCCAAGCTCTGTCTCAGATATTTTATTTATTCATTCCTGCAACTCAATGAAGTAGGTGCTGGTGTCCTTGTCTTACAGGAAATTGAGGCTCAGGCAGGGTAAGTAACTTCCCTAAGGACACAGCTGGTGTGGGGCAGAGGCAGACCCAAACCCAAGCCTGCGTCTCCTACGCATAGTGTATAAGATTTCCATGGCACCCCAGCCCCACCCCCAAATTATTTTTTAATTTTTAATTTAGTAAATTGAAAAATCTGATAAACAAAATAAAATAGCCCTTTCCCCAAATTCTATATGACTTTGACTCAAAACCATAACAGCTTCTGGTATGAATCTGTCCAAACATGGAGTAGAGTGTGATTCTGTAACACAGTGTGATGTTCATTGATCCTAGACTAATCCATTAGGGTTGAGTTCAGGGACAAAAAACAAACTCCCCAAAGAGTGGTAGCTAATCAAGGTTGATTTTTATTTCTCTCTTATGTAAAAGTCAGGAGGAATACCCAGGGGCAGGCATGGTTCTGCTCCACAGAGTCCACAGGGGCCCAGGCTTCCTACAGCTCACTGTTCTGCAGCCCAAGACTGTGGTCCCCCACCTCATGGCCCAGTGTGGCAGGGATGCTACAGACACAGTGTCCACATTCTGGGGAGCACGGTGGAGGAATGAGCAAAGAAACAGAGGGTCAGCTCTCTCTAGAGGAAGGCTTCCAGGAATTACACTTCAACTTGAATCTCATTGGCCAGAACTAAGTCACAAAGCACATTTTATCAAAAGGGAGACTGGAAAATGTGCTTTAACACCTTGCCCAGATATTGTTTTATTACTATGGAAGAAGGGGAAAATGAAAATGGGGGGCTACTAGAACCTGTGCTAAGGGGCCAGAACTGCCTCTGTCAATAAGTTGGGGAGAATAGTTCTGTAACACTAAGCAAATGAGAGCAAAGGGTCTACGGGGTATTTAGCAGAATAGAAGGGGCATGGTATGTGCTAATTCCCTTAAACTTCAAATTAGATTCTTCTATCTTCCTTTCTTTCATAAGCCTTAAAAAAGCTGAGTCAAAATGCAAAACTAAGATAATATCCCAGAAAAAAATAACTAATCTTGGGATCACAAAAATAATGGACATATTCTGATTTATAAAAGCACATCTTCTAAGCACACCAGTTAAACCTACTTCAAATATAAAGACAGATAACTTTAAAGTAAATGGATAGAAAAAAAGATGTTCTATACTAATACCCATCAAAAGAAAAGTTGGAGTATCTCTGTTAATATCACACAAAGTAAACTTTAGACCTGTAATATTACTAAGGATGAAGATGGCCATTACATAAGGATAAAGGAGTCAGTTTACTGAAAAGACATAACAATACTAAATATCTATGTACATAATAATAGAGCTTCAAATCACATGAAACAAAAGCTGATAGAACTAAAATGAGAAATAGACAAACCCACAGTTATGATTGGAGACTTCAGCATTCCTCTCTCAGTATCAATAGACCAGGCAGGCAGAAAGTCAAGAGTGAGATAAAAGACCTGAACGGTGCCCTGGCCACTGTGGCTCAGCTGGTTGGAACATTGTCTGGTAACTGAAAGATTGCAGGTTCGATTACTGGTCAGGGCATATACCTGAATTGAAGGTTTGATCCCTGGTCCGGGTGCATACAATCTCCAATGCAGACCCATGTGGGAGGCAACTGATTGATGTTTCTCTCTCTCCCTTCCTTTCTCTCTAAAAGCAATGAAAAAATGTCCTCAGGTGAGAATTAAAAAAAAAAAAATTTTAATACCTGAACAGTTTTATCAACCAACTTGACCTAACAGACATTAAGAACACTCCATCCAATAACATCATCCCTTTCAAATGTAAACAGAACATTAAACAATGCAGACCACATTTTAAGCCATAAAACAAACCTCAGATCATATAAAAGAATTGAAATCATACAAAATGTTTTAGACAATAACTGAATTAGTTATAAATCAATAATATGAAAATACCTGGAAGACTCCAAGCGTTTGGAAATTAAACAACATACTTTTAAACAACACATGGGTCAAAGAGGAAACCCCAAGAAAAGTCAATAATACATTGACTTGAGTGAAAATAAAAACACAACATATCAAAATCTGTGGAATGCGAAATTCTCTCTGATCAGCAGAGTTGAATCTTCTCATTCCGTTGTGCAACAACACTGGTGGCAGGGGCAGAGACCCAGTGCATACCATTGCTGTCCTAGCCTCTTATGCAGGGAGGCAGGAAGTGTTGTTTGAAAGAAGGTATGATCTAGTAGATTTAGTGTGCTGTCAGAAATTTGAGTGTGACGATATAGCTTCAAACACAATGCTTTCTTGGCAGGATCGACCACTTAGCATGGCTAGGTCTGGGGATTGCCTACCCCTCCTTTAGGGAAATGATATTCACTCTGAGCTGGGAAAAATTCACACCAGTCATGTCACCTGTCATGATGAGATTTACCTCAATGAATATAATTTTCTGAAGTCCTTTTCGTTTCTATCCCAAAGAGGTGTTTACCCATGCACAGTAACATCAAAACTGCAAACTCCCTTAAACATACCAGAGGCTGAGTTGGTTGCCATGGAAAATAAATTACCAGCTACAACTCTACAAAAGTGCTATTCTCTTTGAGTCAATGATGTATTCCACTTGGCAGCAACACATTTTTTGATATTTATAAAATTCTTTGACGTCTATACATAGAGCACATTAAGAGTTATTTTATGTGGAGATGTCTGTTTTGTGATCCTTTAAAATATTCATGCCTTTATGAATAAAGATAATTCTACTTTCTGATATGTGTTAATGTTGATACTTTAAATCCGTGGGTTTAATCCTTAACTAACTTGAACTGACCGATTAGAATAACTCAGGATACCAAGGGCTGCCTCTAAGTTACCCTGAGGACAAGCAGCTTCTTGAAATTTTGAGTCAGTTGCCTCCATTAGATTTCTGGTACCTTCATAAATCTAATATTTACAGTGGCGTACAGTTTACAAGGCCCTTTCACATATTATTTCATTTGATCCTGACAACAATCCTAGGAAAAAGGTAAGCTAGATAATACCACCACCATTTTAGTGATGAATAAATCATGTTTATAGATAGTAAGAGCAAAACCCATGTCACATAACTGTGAGGAATAACAGAGCTGGGCCCTTATCTCAGTCCACCATGACCGCATGCTGCCTTTGTGTTGTAAGATCTCAATCCGTGTCTCAGGAAGATAATAAAAAGCAAGAGAAAAACATGACATGCTATATACATCTAACTTGAAAATTGCTGAAGAGCATCTTGCAAAATATGTATTTTCAATGAAAATCACAAACAAATTATATAGATGCAGATACAATCACCTCCCCTTGTGAGTTTCTCATGCACACGGATCCCCTTTTTATTTTATTATTATTAATTTTTTTTTTTTTGGTGCCTTGAGCCCAGCCCAGGGCTGAGCTCATGGAATGTGAAGCATTCACTGCTTCATTTTATAAACTTGATTGAACCCAGGAGACATTCCCATTAGTGTGCCAGGAGTGACAGAGGATGCAATACAGTCTCTGACCTCAGGGAACGCCTGTGTATTGGAGATTTAGACACATAACCAGATCATTTAGATCCAGCATACTGAGTAAGGTGCTAGAGGTTTAGGAGTTCAGACGGGGCTTTGCAACCCAGTCACGGTTAGCATTTGATTTTTCTTATCTAATGCCTTTATGAATTACTCATTCAGACAACCACAGATACCACCAAGGCCATATGCAGGTACTCACAGGTGCTAACAATCTGTTTGCTTAATTTGCCAGTTTATTTAAACAAAATAATATATAAATTGCAGTATATGCTTATGTAACATGCAGGTCACTTTTTTACCAAAATTGCAGTTTTTCAACCAACTGTCAAGTCTTTGGGAAGTTAATTCTGATAAAGATGATAACTAGACAAATTCTACTTTGCAAGTACCTATGTAAAGATTTCCTAGGTTTCAACAATCTGGTCCTTCACACACTGTTTTCTTAAAAAAAAAAAAAAAAAGTCTGGTCATGAAGAATGTGGTCAGAGTTCAGCTGATCAGATGATGGTTCCAGAGGGGGAGACCAGGCTGGCAGTAAAGTATGGGTGTCAACCTTGGTGGGATCACTGTGGTCCAACCTCTTTTGTTTCCTCATTAGTGCTCCAAGAATGGCTCTGTCAGGGAAACACTTCTTAACTATGTTAAATAGAGCCTGATCTAGAAAAGGAAAATACCAACTTATTAATTTATAATGAGAAATATGTCTTCTTATAGGCAGATCTACCTAGAAAGCTAAAATTGTAATCAGGAGACTGCTTAGTGACCCAAAATCAATCACGTGCTGTAAATAATAACGGCATTTCCCTAAGATAGTGTTGGGTAGCCATCTGCATGATTCTTGCTCGCTGAGGACCTTAATTCTTTGGCAGTTGTTCCCAAAGAGGGGTTGGAAGCCTGCTAGAGTCACCTGGGAGTTTTACCAACTACTCCTGCCCAGACTTCTGCTTCCAGTCAGGATAGGGTAACTAAGACTGGACTTAACATTGCACTCTACAGAGCTATAAAATAGACAAAGTGGATGAGGCAACTGTTTTCAATCACTGGGCAATGGACACTGCAGGCCTGTCATTCTTAGGAAGAGGGAAACACACTGAGTCCCATGTTAGCCCCAGCTCTCTGCCTGGGACCACTTCCTGGGCCACAGAACAGAGAGGTGCTCTAGGAAATGACCACCATCTCACTGATCTGAAGACGCAGATACCTGAGTTCAAGGTGATTGAAGTAACTAGAAACTGTGGGACCAGCCATTGAAGAAGAAGGAGTAAGCTGAGCAGAGCAGGGCCCCAGGATTTGCATGGGGTGGGTTTCCCCGTGTTCTTAGATGAAGGATGGGCTGTGGGTACACAGAGAGGCCTGGCGGAGGGCGGCTATGGCAGGACTGTGAGCCAATTGGAGCTACCAAAGGTCGTGCAGTGCCAGGGGACAGAATTCCAGCCCAGCCAAGGTGGAGAGATCCCCCTGAGCACCTTGAGCAATCAGTCAAGGCCTGAGAAAGGCCAGGCGTAGCAAGGAAAGATCATGACCCATAATAAGGGTCTCTCCAGGACTGTTTTTTTTTTTAGACTGAAGTTGACAGACCCTAACAAAAATAAAACCACACCTGACAGAATCAAAGTGGTCTAATTACCTGCTTGTCAAAAAATCCATACTTATTAAAGAAAGACATTGTAATACAAACTCCCTACAATATATCATCCACAATATTGAACATATAATTTTTAAAAATAGACATACATAGAAGCAGGGCCCATTACCAAGAAAAAAAGAAGTCAATTGAAATGGGTATTGAAATAACCCAGATGTTGCAACTAGCAGATATTTCAAAAGCTGTTACAAACATGTTCAACCATTTCTAGAAAAAGAGAAACATAATGAGTAAACAGGTAGAGAAGTGCAACATAGAAATTAAAACTTAAAAAACAAAAAAGAACCAAATGGAAATGTTAGAACCCAAAAGCAGAACCTCTGAAATGAAAAATCACTGGATGGGCTTTACAGCAGATTGGAGAAGGCAGAGGAAAAGGTCAGTGAACTGAAGACCATCAACAGACATCTAATCAAAAGAATAGAGAGGAGAAAAGATTTTTTGAAAAATGAACAGAGCATCAATGACCCATAGGACTACATTAGGCAGTCTAATAGAGGCATAATTGGATTGACAGAAGGAGAAGAGTGATTGGGGATAAAAATATTTGGAAAAAAGATGATGGCCAAAACATTGCAAATTTGGTTTTAACAGAGCAACCTGCAGACCCAAGAAACTCAGTGAATCCCAACAGGATAAATACAAATGATAAATCACTCCTGTGCCCATCATAGTCAAACTACTGAGAAGTGAAAATAAAGATTTAAATATTAAAAACAACCAGATAAAGACACATGTCACATGCAGGGGACAAGGATGTGAATGATAGTTAATGCCATCAGAAACAGACCAGAAGCAGTGGAATGATGTTTTTAAAGTGCTATAGAAGGGGAAACTGTCAACCTAGAATTCTATATCCAAGGGAAATATCCTTTAAAAATGAGAGACTTAGATCTATAGGAAAGAATTAAGATGATTAAAATGGCAAATATGTGGGAAAATAATATAAAAGACTATTTTGTTGCTTTAAAAAATTATTTTTAAACATTCACTTGATGATCTTTGGCTATGATACATCTATACACCCCAAAAAGATATTAGTTATTTACATCACTCCAGAAAGTTCTCTCAGACCTCTTTCGGGCCTACCTCTAGAGTGACTACTTTCTTGTGCCCACACCAGTTAGGTTAGTTTTGCCTGTTTTTTGTGTTCATATAAATGGGATTAGACAGTTTAGAGTGTTCTGTGTCTAGATGCTTTTGTTCCACATAAGAGATTCAGCCCTGTTGCTGAGTATATCAATAATCTATTCCTTTGTTCTTATTGTTGAGTAGCGTTCTATTTGCATGAATATACCAAAATTAATTTGTCTGCTGATGGACATTTGGGCCGTCTCAACTTTTTTTGCTGTTATGAATATTCTTGCATAAGTCTTTTTGTGGACAGAGATGTCTTCATTTCTCTCAGGTTAATTCCTACATGAGAAATTACTGAGTCATGGGACAGATGGGAGTTTAACATTAGGAGACACTGCCGAACAGCTCTCAAAATGGTTGTACCATTTAGCACTGTCCCCAACAATGTTTGAGAGTTTCAGTTCCTCTATATTCTTGCCAACATTTGGTACTGTCGTAATATTTTGTTGTTGGTGGTGGTTTAGCCAATCTTGTAGGTGTGAGGAGTATCTCATTATGGTTTTGATTTGCATTTCTCTGATCACTGGTGATGCTGAGCACTTTTTATGTGCTAACTGTCTATTCGGATGTCTTCTTCTGTGAAGTGTCTTTTTGCCCATTTTTAATTGTAGTGTTTTTCTTTCGACTTAATGGCAACTTCCTCTTCACCTGGGCACACAGGCTCTTTCAAGTTTGCCACCGTCTCCCTGACCTACCTCGCACCTGTGCTTGTGATCTTCCCATCCAATCCCAGCACCTAAACAAAGACTTGGGATGGCCTGAGTCTACATTCAGGAGCAGGAAAATTGAAAGCACATTTATAGTTAAAATATAAAATTTGTCAAGAGTGCTGTGCTTAAGAGAATCTTGAATGTTTTTTCTGCATAAATAAAATATTCCAGGTATGTTATTCAGGTATGAGAAAGCAATAACCCATGAATTCAAAAATTAGAATCAGTTGAGAAAACAGGTGTGTTAGCAAATAATTGTAACATAAAAATGAAGTGTCCCTATCCTTCAAGTATCTGTCTTAGATGCTGCTGTAGGCTTTTTTCCTCTCGTTTTCCATGAGCTTTGTTGATCTCATCTACCTCTATGGCTTTAAGTACTGCCTACTCTGGTCCTCCCAAATCCATGTTGCTAGCCCTGGTCTCTCTTGAGGTCACCTCTTGGTGAACCACAGGCAGTACAATTCTTCATGGTCTAACAGTTTTTATCTCCACCCACCCCACACTCCCCACCTCAGAGCAAAACAAAACAAAATCTCTACTTCTCCTATGTACCTAAATTAGTTCAAGTACAAGTTAAGCTGTTGTAACAAAGAGGTCCTCAATGTGTGGAGTTTGTAGGAGGGAGGACCAAAAAAACAGGAATTATCTTCTGGAGGATGAGCCCCTTGTAGTACAGACTTTCCCTGTTACATGAGTGTTCTAGGAACCCATCTGTATCAGTGTACCAGCTGGCATTGTTGTGAGAGGCTGTGTTCAGCTTCAATGAAATTTTTTTTTGAAGACTCTTTCAGCACGTTTGCCCATTTCACGATGGGTGATTTAAGAGTGCATCTGCCCAGACTGCACTGAGTGTTCAGCAGTTTTTGACCAAAAACAGCCTGACCCCTGTGCTCTACCCTCCCTATTCATCAGATCTCACCACAAGTGACTTTTTTTTGTTTCCCTGGATGAAAAAATCCTCAAAGAGAAACGTTTTACTGATGTGGAGGAGGTGAAACAAAAAAATAGCAGAAGCCCTAAAAGGCATCAGAATTGACAAGTTCAAAAAATGTTTTGAGCAGTGGAAAAAAATGTCTCGACAGGTGCATTGCATCAGATGGAGAGTACTTTGAAGGTGACCAATGTTTAAACACGTAAGAATAAATGCACAATTTTTAATAAATAAATTTCTTTTGGGGGGGACCCTCCTTGTGTGGAATATGGAATAAGTTACATAGAAGGATATTTTTCTTTCATGTAATAGCCCAAAAATTAGAGGCCCACGGATGACCATGCATCTCTGCTCCACTGTCCCCAAAGCCTTTGCCCCTACCTGTGTGGTCAGGCTGATATAGGTAGGAGCACATTTCAGCCAGAGGGAATGAGAGGGAGAGAAAGTAAAGGGCATACAGCTTCTTTATAGAACATGATTCAGATGTTGCCAGGTCACTTCTTCACATCCCGTTGACCCAAGCAGAGTCACGGACCTGATGGAGCTACTAGGGAGGCTGGAAGATGGAGCCTCCAGCAGGGCAACCATGTGAGTTAAAACTTGAAGAACCTGTCAGTAAAAGGAGAAAAGGCGATGGGACACAGCAGGCTATGCCACAGTCTGCAGCTCAGTTACTGAGACCACAGTCCACTGAGCAAACTGATCCGGGAAGCTGGGGGTCATCATTGACTCCAGCTCTCCCTCTTCTTCATACTTGATGTTCAGCGAGTCACCAGGTCCTGTTGATTAGAATTTGGCAGTCCATCTTAACTCTGTGCTCTCCTCCTCATTTACGTAGTGACTGAGTCTCGTCTTTTGCCAAAACCTCCTCACTAGACCCCTTACCTCTCTGCTTGTCCACGGGTCCATCCTCTTGTCACTTCCATGATTAAAATCCATTAGTAACCAGAAACATGTCTGCCTGTGACAAGAATAGCAGTTGTCCCTAACTAGGGGGTCTAGGGTGGGAGGGGAAATTACTGTTCATCATATTCCTTTCCATGTTGCTTGAATTTTTTGTCACATGCCAAAAAAAAAAAAAATCAAAAGACTGTGATAAATAAAGATCCTCCAGTGGCTTTATATCATTCATAGGATAAGTAGAATTCAGATGCTTTAGCATGGTGTAGTGGGACTGCTGTCTGCCCTCCCACACACTCCCCGGCTGCACCCCTTCCACATCCTCACAGAAGTGCTGCCCACTTCATTGCCTCCTCCTGAACTGGCCTCTCCCTTTCCCCACCCCCCCAAGCTCCCCAAGCTTCCTGGAAAACTAAAGTCTGTCATCACCTCCTTGATGCCCTAGCAGGGTTATCCCTCTTTAGAATGCCTGCTTCGTAGCACTTCTCTGCTTCCATACACACAGTGTCATAGCAGTTGTCACACTGTTGTCATTGTTCATTTATCCATCTGATTCTCGCTTTCTGCCACTAGACCAAGGCCCCTTAGGGGGTTGGGCGGTGCTTAGTAGCCAAAGTTAGTTTCCTGAATACCTTGTGCCAGAGATTGTATCCCAGGGACTTAAGGCGACATAGGAAAAATTACTGGGGGAGACAGAGCTTACAAGAAAAACTCTTTAAAATACTTTTGTGCTTATTAAAGTAAAATAATACAGCAAACTAAATAAAAACAGCATTATGCCATTTTGCGCATTTAAATTCATTTCTTTTTCCATCCCTCCCTCACTGGAGGCACTCCACGCTCTCCTTCCCAGGATTGTCACCAGGTGCTTGAGGACTACACATATATCATTCATAATCAAGGCGCCATTTACCGTATGCCTACAAGATGTCCGTGAGTGTAAATACATGTTTCTAATTCTCCCAATAACCATGCAAGTTAGCTTATATTGTGCTATTTTACAGATGGGAATGTGGAGGTTCAAAAAAAGTTGTTGAGTCACCCAGGGTTATGAGCAGTCCAGCAGAGGTTTGAACGGAGGTCTATCAGGTCCCAGGACCCCGTCTGTTCCCTGTAAGCACTCTGCCTCTCATGTCTGCTCAGAGACAGTGTTTCATTTTGTTCCGTTTTAATGTATGCCACTCCATCCAAAAGGTAACGGTTTCCTATTATGACTAGACCTGTTGTTGACCTCTTCCTCCCAAGACAGCCCTACCTCTCGGCCGTCAGCTCCTCATTCTTGTTTCTCAGCTCTCTGTCCCCAACGGGCTCGGCATTTAGGTCCAAATTTACTTTTCCTCAGTTTATTCTTCCTATCAAAACTTTAGTGCAGAAACCTGTATTCCTGCTCTGCCACCCACTCTATTTCCATTCTCTATCCCTAAACCCTGTTTCTTTTTCCCCAGTTATCCCAGCAGGGGGAGCTCACGAGAGGCCTTGTCTATCCCCGTGATCATGTGCAGTAACGAAGGACTTGGGCAGGAGAGAATGGCCGTGAGCAGTGCCAAGTCTCCTTACTGCCTGGAGGCATGACGGGGGTGGAGGGGCAGGGGGACAAGGAGCTATGCCTCCAACAAAAAGGTGAGGAGGATGGGAAGCCCCGCACAGAAATCTTGAAGGAAACACAGTGTCCTGGGCCTCGACCTTTCCAGAAAGGCACATCTTCAGAGTTAACTCTGTATATACAGGCTCGGGGTCACAATGGGTGCTCAAGCCAGCTGCGAATGAACAGGTAGACGGAGAATTCAGAATGGGAGCAACGGGCAGGTTCTGTCAACAGTAACGAACGCTGCCTGCGCTGTGCTGCGATGCAGGTAGTGAAGGCTGCCGATCCTCTGCGCAGCAGGGCAGGCGGGGCTCTGGGACCTGAGCCCTAAGGACCTGGGCCTTGCTGTTCACACAGGCCCAAGGGCCAGCCGGGGCTTGTTCTAAATGCACACGCTCAAGCTCCACCCCACCTCTGAGTCAGTGCCTGCACTGTAACAGGATCCTCAGATAATCTGTCTTTGCCTGCTGGGGTGGTTCTCAGTATGTGGTCCCTGGGCTACCAGCAGCAGCAGCACCTGGGAACTTGTTGGAAACACAGATTCTCAGACTGCGCGCCCTACGCCAGCCCACTGAATCAGAAGCTCTGGGGTGGGCCCAGCAGTCTGCGTTTTAACACGCCCCCATGTGATTCTGATGCCCGCTTAGGACTGGACCTTGTGGCCATTATGAGTGTGGCCTCGAGAAAGCCACAGACCTGGACTGGTTTGGTTCTGCTGCTCAGGCTCCTCCTGGGAAAATGGGAGCATTAAGCAGGAATCACACCCACTTCACAGAGTTTTTGTGATGTTCGGTGACCCTCTCCACGCGGAGCGCTCAGTGGAGCGGACAGCCCACGGAGAGCCTCAGACCCTGTGCAGTGTAGCTGCTGTCCTTCCTCTCTACCCAAGGCCTTTTTCCAGAAAATTGTGGAAGAGAAAGAAATGTTTGCAGCTCCTGGTACGGAGAGTGATAGATACCCTCTTGCTTCTGTGTGACTGTATTTTAGAAAACAAACATGTACTATTCACACCAGCTAGTAAGTAAATGGAGAACTAGTCCTTGCAGGAATTCTGACAGAGATCATCGTCACACAGGCCTTTGCTGGCAAGGAGTGCCTTTGGCTACCCTTGTGCCGGTGACATAAGGTGGACCCGGTTATTCCAGGCTTTGGGCTGGGAACAAGCAGCCATTCCCTAGTCTCGGAGACTCAGGACAGTGGTCGCAGGTCCTTACCCAATAACTGTTTCCTCAAACAGCAGACACGCGCTTGGAGGTGCGGCAGACCGAAGCACAACGACTGCGCGGAGCCAACGCTCCGCGAGGGCAACAGCATCCTCGCCGCAGCACTGAGTACCAGTGGGCGGTGCGTGTGTTTCTTATGCCTGGTGCCGCCCTAGCATTCAGGAAGGGTGGGAAATAGCTCCGCTTGCAAAACTGCAGTAGTTCTGTGGACCGCCTCGAAAACAGTCCACAGCTGATGCTCACTGCTTAACCGAGGGCAGGAACGATGCTAAGCACTGACTCTGAATCATCCCGTTAAAACCTCCCAGCCCAAAAGGCGAGTCCTACCGCCACCCCCATTTTACAAATGAGGAAACCGAGGCTTAGAGGGGGGTTAATCCCTTGCGCAGGCGCATCAAACCCATGCCTGTTTCACAATACAGCCCATACTCTTGCCTCAGCACTTGGTGGAGCTCTAACTCACCGTATGTAAAGACCGCAGGAATGACTGGACCTCTTCTCCCAAATGACCAGACTGTCCGAACTGCAGATACGGTGTAACTTGTCTTAAGAGGTGCGAGGTAGAATTCTGACAATTCTCTAGATGTCCCCCGCTGAGGACAACCACAGTCTTGGTGGGCCAGCCAGACTGCCCCACGGCTGCGATCCTGCGGGACCTGGCCTTGGGCCCCCACAGCTGTCCCGGTGCCCATGTGTGCATGGACTCTTCTCCTTACAGGCTCCAGTCAGCACTGCCTGGGTCTGAATTTGCTCAAAGTCACTTTACAAACCACTTACATCCGGCACGTGCCTCCCACAGAAGCCTGTCCTACACAGCAAGCGCTGTGTAAACCCTTATGTTTCTGTCACCAAGGAGCCTCTCCTGTCTCCAAATGAAGGAGCGGTGCCCATGCACATGGGTTTCACAGTCTCAAAGCAGCAGCGGGAGCAGGGCAATGAACCAGAACAAGAACCCATCCCTCCACATTACACTGTGCAGCAAAGCAGTCGCCTTGGTATTTTCTGCACAGTACTAAGCGACACCACAGGCGGATGTGTCTCTGCGTATATGTGTCACATCCAGTTCCCAGGCAGGCAACCCCTAGAATTTCTCACACTGTTGAGCTGGCTCTGTGCCGGGTCGCATGTCTGGCCCCTGTCCCCTGCCCTGGAGAGGGGCCATCATGATTCCTCACCTGGTCTCAGTTGGATTTTATTTTATTTTCTCGAACTTGCCATTCTTTCTGTTCTCACATTCTAAAATTCCTCAGTCACTCCTCCTTTCCCTTGACCATCTCATAAAGCCAGACCCACCCCCACCCCTCCACACTGATCCTGAGCCCACCTCGCAGCCTTCAACCTGGTCCAGGCGTCTTGGACCAGGTTGGTCCCACAGCACACATCTTTACTGAATGCTCGCTGGGGATGAAGGACGTCCTTACAGGTTTTAAGTACTGAGAGTTTTTACTTTACTAGTAACCCTGAAGGCAGTGCCTCACCCACCTAGAGGTGCATGCTTAGAGAGAGGGAGCCGCTGTGGGGTGGAGCGTCACCTCCACGCGCCACCAGCACACGCCATGTCTCTCAGAACAGTGCTTCTTATACAACTCTTCTCATGTAGGGGTCTTGCTAATATGCAGATCCTGGTTCAGGTAGTCCGGGGCGCACGCGAGATTCCGCATTGCTCGCACGCGTCCAGGCTGGAGCTGCCCAGCGGGGTCCACTTTGAGCCAGCCAGAGGCCGTGAACACGCTCAGTCCTGGCTGCACTCTGTGAGGTAGAGTTGCCATCGTTTTTCAGTCGAAGGTCACATCTCTAAACGTTCCCTTGGTTTTAGTGACTCTATACATTAGAACAGTCTGCCGATTGGCAGGAAGCTGGGGCGCCACAAAGAACCCGCCACCTCAGATGGAGTGATTCTGTTCTAGGCACATCCTAGGAAGAAACAGCTACCAATGAAATGGGCTCTGCCCTGCAGTGGGAACCAAAACCCATAGGCCAGAAGCCCCAGGTGCTCTGGAAGGGGTTCACTTCCCCACCCTGCAGTCTCAGCAGCCTCCCTCCTCAAACTGAAAGTGACAGCCTGGCTTTGTCCCACTGACTGCATCTTTGTGGAAATTGTCCTGGCCTTGTGCTAAGTGACAGGATTCTGTAGATGACGGCAGCATGGGGTTCGTCCAGGGCGCCAGACAAATGCCTTTGCTAATCATAAACACACTTGAGCTATTGCAGATTGCCATTCAACTTTGCCTCTCCTCGGCCCGTGCCTAAAAGTTAGTGGATGGAAACCATTTGAGGTGGTCCGTTTTGTTCCTTGGAGTCAATGTGATGTACTTGGAAGTTATGGAGAGAAGCTGGGGTGTGTTCATGGGAAAATGCACACCTTTAAGAAATGAGGTTTTGTGGATTGAAAACATTAATCCTTCATTCCTGTGTAAAATTAAAAGCAGCAAACCCTTGTACAAAAAACAATCACGGACCTGGGAAGACCCCTGCCTGTGGAAAGCACAGACACCTCAGGCCACACTTTTTACATCCTGAAAGAAGAAATGATGGCATTTGAGGGTCGTAGGCTTAAATGCTATCATTTGAGCCTTTGACCCTCAAATGCTGTAACATTTATTATTGAGCAGCCCCTTGATGTCCATATCCTAACAGCAAACATTGGGACAGAGGATTTAGGTCAGCAGTGTGCTGTGGAATGGGACCCCTAGCTGTGAAGCTTGTTCAGTGAGAGGGTCACGGGAGTTCAGTGTCCAGGGCTCTGTAGTGTCAGTTTTACAGTGAAGAGAGGTCCAGAACCTCCACTTATGTTTCTGTTTAAACATTTTAGAGGAAGTTATTAAACGCTCCTTCGAAAAGGAATGTGTAACACGGGGATGATGTTACTGGTACAGTTTCTGTAACAGATAGCGTCACCTTTTTGATGCCACTTTCATAGGAGAAAAACACATAAGAGCAGAAACTACTCAGTGCACCCACACGGAGCCATTACCTGGCCTTCAGGGTGCCCAGGGGCAGCGTGTTGAATGAGCTGGTGCCGTAGAGATGCTTTTAAAACTCTGCGAGCCCAAATCAATGTGGAGGAAAGGAAGCTATAAGCTCACGCAAAACCATTTCCCCATAAAGCCATTTCCTATTTATGGGCAGTGGTTATTAGTTCTCGTGTGGACAGTATTTTCTATTCTTTTCAAAAAGTATAATTATAACCACCCTCTTAAATCCATTTCCTCTTTCCTCCTTTGACCCCATAAATCACCCATGTATTTCTCCCCAAACCAAGGAGGGAGTTACTCAGAAGCATCATAGTTATATTCACACATGGGATCAGTCAAAATCCATTTCCTGAAATACTCATCCTTTGTCTTAAAGAACACATAAACACGGCACAAAGTATTTATTATGAAAATGAAACAAACTAATTGAAATTTCTGTATCTGTTTTTCCCTGTATTTCTTTGCTTCGCTTCTTCCCAAACAAGAGGCGGAATAGGGTCACATTATTCAAAAGAGCTCTCCCGAGTTTCAGAGCGCCTGGCTGGAGCCCTGGCTCTCACCTGCTAGCCGCACCTCCTCAGACAAGTGACTAACCCCTCTGAGCCTCTATTGCCTCTTTCATAAAATCACAGAAGAGACGCCTGCATTACCCATCTTTGAAATTTTCTGGGAAGATTAAACAAGGTAATAAGGTTTGTTGAAGAACATTCTAAACTAAACACATACAAATACCAAGCATTGATAATACTTTTTATGTTCCACATCACTGGGGAATGAATGATTTTACGAAAAGCACATTTTTCTCTGTAGGTGAAGCTTATCTCTTTAGGGGCCCATTTGGGGAAGAAATCATCACAAAAAAACAGGATGCCGTTCCCTGTCTTCTTCAAGACAAGACTGTGGACATGGCAGAAGCCCTTCTTGATGACCTGGGTCATTGTCCCAGTGTCCATGGAGCCCTGGTACATAGAGCAGAGAGGCGGCGGGCACTCGCAGCGCCTCCATCGGTCTGCTCGGGCCGCCGCGACACACTGCGGACTGGAGGCTCCGACACTGGAAACTTGTTCTCACAGCTCTGGAAACGGGAAGCCCAGAGCGGGCTGCCGGCAGGATGGTTTCTGCCGAGGCCTCTCTCCTTGGCTTGCAGAGGCCCACCTTCCCCTGCGTCCTCACGTGGCCTCTGAGCACATGCTCCCGCTGTCTCTTCCTTATCTTAGAAGGACACAATCATATTGGATTAGAGTCCCACCTGAAAGCCCTCATTTGAACTTAATCGCCACGTCAAAGACCTCATCTCAAAATACGGTTACATTCTGAGGTGCTGGGGAATAGGAGGCAACATATGAATGTAGGGCGAACACATTTCAGCCCATAGCACTGCCCCCAGCCTCCTCCTTTCACAGGTGAGAAAATACCCTCAGCATGCTGGCGAGCCTGGGATAGAGGCCAGGCCCCGGGGCCCGGGCTGCAACCGCCTCCCGGCCTTCTTGGCTCTGCCTTTGTCTCCCCTCCTTTCCAGGTGTCACCTGACCACGCCCCTTCCTGGGCTTTCACTCCTCCTCCCCCTCCACCCTTCTAATCTCCGTTATCTGCAAACACTGACATTCAGGATTCAGTGTACAGTGAGTTATGTAATATCACTCTTACATGAAATATTCAGTAGTTGGGTTGGGCCTTCAGTGCCGCATGTCATGACATGTATTGGGGGACCTTGAAGCCTCCTATATATAGTCATCCATTTTGGGAGCTGAGTTTCCAAAGTTCGAGCCACAGGTAAGTAAAATATTAGTGTCCTTCAAATGTGACCGTGGTAAGAAAACTTTCCGTTTTGTGATGTATCATTCAGAACTCCTGGCAGCTAGAAAAGGCTCTTTATCTTTCTGCAGCCACATCTCGTGTCCCTGCACAAGCCATTTGCACACCCGCAGGGAGCAAAACCAACCTGGCAGTCTGCCCCCACGTCCCTGCGTGCAATTTGATGACTAGCCTCTTACGAGGTCTCATGCTTTTAAGACTTCGACACTTTTATAAAATAGATGACAGCATATGAGTCATGGGAAGTGGAATCTTGTCATTAATCATTAAAGTGACAAAATGCAACAGTCCTGCATTTCCTATTTTTCGTACTAATTAACAACACTCAGAAAGACCTGCCCTGGGACCGTGGACCAGAGGAATATTTCACAGCAACATCCGTGGAGGATGAGGAGAAGCCTGGGCCTGGGCACCAGCCCCTGCTCTGTAGGGCCTGGCCCACTCCTTGGTGGCTTGGGTCAGTTTGTTGTCCTTTATCAGCCCCGTCTGCTCCTTGCAAATGGAGATTTGGCTGCCCACTGGACACCTACGAGGGTGACAACAGTGGATGATAATGCCTGCCTAGGTGGGCAAGGTGTGTCAGGTGCTTGGCTCTAAGAAGCACTATAAATGCAAGCTTTGTTTTCGCAGTGCAAGTTCCCATTCGGTCACATGGCCCTGGAGGTGCTACCTGGACCTGCCGAGATGGCCTTTCACTCCCATTTCTACTCTTGGTCCATGATCCCTTCATAGTCTATTTTTAGCCCTTCCTTCTTGATATTTTCATCCAAAAAAAAAGTCTTAAGGAAAGAAAAACAAAGAATAGGGCTGCAGAGGGCAGTGTGGCCTGGTCCCAGGTAGCGTGTTTCACGAGACCCTGTTCACCTCCTGCACATCACTGAGCTCTGACGGGTTTGGACTAAGACATTACCACTAGAGGGCACTTTTAGGCAACCGATTTGTTTTAGGATCACTGGCATCAAAAAAGAAAAAAAAAGAAAACCCACGGCATAAAGATACGAATAATCTTTATCACCTAGGAATATAACCTAATGAAAAAAAATAAAACAATATATGAGTAACAAACTAAACCTCCAGTATAAGGGCATATAAATTACAGTGCATCAACATGAGAGTATAAGGTAGCCATCGAAATGTTAGGTAGGAAGACATGAGAAATTCCTAGGAGAGTATAAAGAATTCACACGACTTCAATAGCTAAGAAGGGATTGTGCAACTGGAAATTCCATTCTTTGTTCAGTTAGATAATGGGTAATTTTTAAGTTAATTTTTTTCCTTGAAAGTATGGTCCTTTTATTTACTTCCATCTCCCAAAGAAACAATTTAATCCTTTACCTAACTGTGAGACCTGCTGCCATCAATGTGTAACAACAGTGGTCAGACCACGGGCTGGGAGGCTCAAACAACACGAATTTATTTTCTCACAATCACAGAGGCTAAAATCTGAGATCAGATTGTCGGCTGGGTGGGTTTCTTCTGAGGTCTCTCTCCTTGGTATATAGCCGGCCATCCTTTCCCTGTGTCCTCACACCTTCTTCTGTCTCTAGGTATCTGTGTTCTAATCTCTTCTTGTTAGGATGCCAGTCATATTGGATTAGGATCTACCTTAACAACTTCATTTTAACTTAATTACCTCTGTAAAAATCCTCTCCAAAGGCTGTCACGTTTTGAGGTCTTGGGGGTTAGCACTTCGGCATAGGAATTCCAGAGGGAGGGGGGCACAATTCAGCTCTTAACAGTGACTGTTATAATAGTATCCCTTCATTACGTACAATATCATGTCATCATATTTAAATTATTTGTTTTATTATTGTTATATCTAAGGTACACTCTGCGACATAAAAAGCAACATAGTATCATTTCTTGTGCTTTTATTGGTGAGCTGTAGGGTCAGATCCTTCTCTCCAGTTTACGTCTAGTGTTATTAACCACCAAATTCACGACCTCATTGTTAAACCAATAGAAAGTTGTAATTATTCACCAGACATTTGGAGTGTCTGTTTAAAGAAACTTGGTCTTATTCACTGAAAAACTTTTCCCTCTCACTTGATTTATGAGCTGTTGTTGAAATTAAGCGTACCTTACAAATGGCCCCACAGCAATTGCTGTCTGCCACTGTACCAAGGACCGGAACCGTCGTCGTGCTTTACGCTGTGGGGTGGTAGACTGGTAGCTTTGGGTTGCGTTTAATATGTCTAAAGATGTTCTAAATACAGCTGAAATAACACTGTAGGTATTTTAACATCATATACACACACTGTCAATACTTGTATACATGTACCTATATGCTCAATTATTTAATGTGTACAACAGATTCTAATTCTGTTTTTGCTTTCTGAACTCATGCGCAAGAATTGGAAGTGTTATATTTTCTTGGTCAACCACAATCCTGTTACTTTAGAAATGACTTTCTCAGCATTTTGGGCTCTAGGGATTTATAACTGTGGCGTAGGCCTCTCATGGTAAAGTACCAAATGTTTTCACATGAATAGAAATAAAGAAAAAATGAAAGATTCCAGGTGTTGTCTACTATTGTTACATTAACCTCCACTGATCTCTGTCTGAATATCTGAATAGATACATGTTTGAGGATGTACCAGAGGCAAGAGGATATTTATTTCTTTAGGGACTCCTTTATCAGAGCCCTTCCCCTCGGGGACCCTGCTACTCTTCTTGTCCAGTATCTTCTGCAGGCCTGGGGCTTACAAAGCAGGCTCGTCGGATGAAGATAGGCCTAAGGGCAGTCGGGAATTTGGAGACTGGAGCTAGGTGTGAGGAAAGGGGTCACTCTGCCACGTTACAGACAGCAAAACTGAGGTCTACACTGCTCCTGATTTACTGAAGGCAGCAGTGTGTTTAGGGGCAGCTCGAGGATGGAAACCAATGGCCTCTGAGCCCCCAAATACAGTGCCAGGCCCGTGAATTGTCCTGCCACTCACCTGACTAAAACCACAGGTAATAGAAGAGTCATGACACCTCTGACCACCAGATACCATAACCTTTCCAAACCCCGTCTTCTCCTTAATTATGGTAGTAATTTACAAATATTTTTACTCATGAAGCTTGCAAACCAGTGGTAGGATCTTGTTAAATACATACATTTGCAGGTGTTTGCTGGACAGTGAGTCAGGCACACAAGCCGCTGAGGGAGGAGAGACAGAAATACAGATACATGCCCATTACAAATAGAACTATGTAAGCATACTGTTTTTGCATCTTACCTTTTTTGTTTAACAGTATACCATTCCATAATAGCACAAAGACATTTACCTTTTTTTTTAAACCGGTTACCTATAGCCCATCGTATATAGATAGAATTTGTCCAATATGTACAGGGTCGGCAAAAGCGAGTACACAAAACACAGAGTTTATTTTTATATTATCACTTATTTGTATTACAACTGTAAACCTACTTTGCCCACCCTTGTATATTGGATTTATTACAATTTATTTAACTAGTTCCCAATATTTCCCTAAAGCAAGCTGCCCTATAGTAATCCTTGACCAAATATTTTTGTGTGCACTTGTGAAATTGTTGGGTTAAAACTTGTGCGTCATTGAATTTTTTTCTCCAGTGTAACTGATTTGCTTTTGTTCATTTTTTTAGATCTTTGTGTCTGCTTTATTCCATCTAAGTTTCCGTGCGATGTGTGTGTGTGAGGCAGCATCTAAGTTTCCGTGCGATGTGTGTGTGTGAGATGGTTCTCTTTTTTGTTTTATTTTGCCATCATACATTTTCACCATTGTTATGCAGTTTTAAATCATAATATGAGCTCTCCTTCCACAGAAACATCTAAATTTATCCTTTAAGGCATTTTCCTATCACAGTATTTTTAAATCTCCTCTTCTTTTTTTGTGAAGACTGTAAAATATAATTCCCACCCTATATACAATTTACCCAGTTAAAGTGTACAACTCAGAGGTTCTTAGTATATTCACGGAGTTGTGCAACTGTCATTACAGTTTGTTCTAGAACATTTTTGTCTCCCCCAAAAAGAAACCTCCTACTATTTAACTGTCACCCCCTAATGCCACATCCCTATCATTTAAATTTTTAAGATTTTTTGCTGTGTTTGTTATTTCCATTACCATTTAGTCCCCTTATACCCACCTCCCCACCTCTGCAATCAGCACACTGCTGTCCACGTCCATGAGTCCTTTTTCCTTTTTGCTCAATCCCTATACCCCTCCCCTCCCTCCCCTCATCATTTAAATTTTTAAAGACATCGTGCCCTTCAAAGCAGCTTATGTTTCATCAAACGGTTCATTGAATGTCAGTTCCCTGATACCCTTCTGTATTATCAGAATATTTCATTGTTATCAGTCTTTTAGATAAAAATATATCTTGCTTCTGTTTACATGTATTTGATCATGAATGGAGCTGACCCTCTCTCCCGTGAGTCTCGGGCATTCATGTCTCCCCTCTGGGCGCTGCGCTGCAGACCTATTTTAAATACGAGCAGACGTATTACTGTCATTGCTTTATTTTGATTCCATCTACCAGTTCATGATACCTGGGGTGAAGGTTACTATGAAGTTAGTTAACTTAAATTACAAAAACAGAAATGCCCTCCAAAAAGGCCCCGTACACCTGGAAACCAGCCCTGGGGCTCATTACCTGGGGCTCCCCAGTCATTCATTACCTGGCGTTGCCCATGTCTGTTGTCTATAGGATGACTCTGCCTTCCCCCAATTAGGTGAAATTATTGCTCCTCTATTTGCCTCAACTTGACTTTGTCTCTGTCTATGAATTACTGTTTTTAATGGGCTTTGTTCTATGGTATTACAGTCCAGTCATACCAGGATAAGCCAGTACATATATGAGAGGAGACCCAAAAAAACAGACTTTATTTATAAAAAAGTGCATATTTATTCTTACATGTTTAAACTTCAGTCACCTTCGAAGTACTCTCCGTTTGATGCAATGCGCCCATCGAGATGTTTTTCCGCTGCTCGTAACGGTTTTTGAACTCCTTCATTTTGATGTCTCTTAGTGTTTCAGCCATTTTTTGTTTCACCTCTCCCACATCAGCAAAACATTTCCTTTTAGGACTTTTTTCATGCAGGGAAACAAAAAAAAATCATTCAGGGAGAGATAGGGTGAATATGGAGGGTGGGACCTGCGGGTCATGCCATTACACACACACACACACACACACACACACACACACACACATCTATGGATCCTGGAGGCATTCTTCCCTAGCTAAAGTCCCTGGTGACATCTCTAGTACCTTTCCCTAGATGGATAGCCTTTGGGAAAAGCTGGAACTTCTTAAGGCTCATGGGTCAGAACTGCTGGAAACAAGCATTCTACACCTCTGCCATCAGGCCTGAGCCACTTTGACCATTACTTACTGTTGTGTTCTCTTTGTAGGGACTGTAACCTCCAGTAGTCAGAGGCAGGGGAGGATGCTGACCTCCCCCACCATGACCTTACTTCCAGGTACGAGAGAGCCTCGGCCTGAACCTGCTAAGTCACATTTGTATTTATTAGCAAGCCAGCAAAATGCTGTTATACTATGCGTGGTGGGAAGCCCGGTGCAGCCCAGCAATCTGCCCCTCACCTAAAAGATGTGACAATAATATCTGTATTCAGCAGTGTACCTAACACAGTTGACACCCAAACCGGAGCACTCCCTCCTCAAAACCACAAAATCATTTTCAGTACAATCTTGCAAAAATGATTATTATTTAAGCATGATTTTCCTGACTCACTACATAAACAATTAAAAAGAAGAAATTTCCATTTTAAAGATTATTCAAATTTATTAATATTCAAATGAGAAGAGCACACACAGCATTAATTCTTTGACATTTTTGCCGAACATGCATGACCTGAATCTAATAATGAGGAAGCATCAGACATACCAAATTGAAATACATTCCATAAGACAGGGGTCCTCCACCTCCGGGCCATGGGCCAATATCCGCCTGGGCCGCACAGCAGGACGTGAGCTTGAATGTAATACACTTGAATCATCCTGAAACCATCCCCACAACAATGGTCCACGGAAAAAATTTTTTCCACGAAACTGGTCCCTGGTGCCCAAAAGGTTGGGGGCTGTTGCTATAAAATAACTGACCTGTTGTCTTTAAAGTGTCTAGGACCCGAAATTCAAGGAAAAGCTAAAGAACAGTCCTAGATAAAAGGAGAATAAGGAGACAGGACAGCTAAATGCCACTCATAATTCAGACCTGGCCCCTTTTTCTGGAAAAGACATGATTGAGACAGTTGGTGAGACTTAACCAGGTCTGAGCATTGGGTGGTGCTGTTGGACTGAGGATGACTCCCTGACATTGATGACCGTTTTGTGATTATGTAGGAAAATGTCCTTGTTGGTAGGGGATCTATACTAAGGAATTTAGTGTTGATGGGGACAACAGGTCAGCATCTTACTCTCAAATGGTTCAGGGGGAAAAACTCATTTGTACAATAATGTCCTTGTATCATACTTTAAATTTTCTCTGTAGTTTTTTTAAATACACAAATTATTGCTAAAAACCTCAACAGTAATTGTAGCAATTGTTTAGGACTTAGACCAACAAACATTTTGAGAAGTATTTTTCACCCACGTTCTTTAGAATTGCTGGCATAGGGGGCACTAAAAAGCAGAGGGCTTTTCAAGTCAGTGTGGTTATAGCTTTGGAATTCTTAGCAGACAATATGCCCCTTCTTGTTGCCTACCCCTGGTAGGGGGCAGTGCCCAGCACCCAGCCCCTCTGTTCACCCTGATGGCAGTGGCAGATCCTGCTAACAACTTTGCCAGACTGTGTGTCAGCAAGGACTGTGTACTCACACAAGGCTGGGACATGGAACACTGGGACACTGACCAAAAAGGCCACTGGGGAGAGCGTTAGGCTGTTATACCGTCCACACAGGGCAAGGTGTCTATCCATCCAACTCACAACTCACTTCACTAGTGAAAAATAGTTTGAAACATCCCTCGTGCTAATTAACCAACTCTTTTAGAGCCAAATATGGCAAAGAAGCCTTTGATTTAGCTCCTCATTAGGGGGGAAACTTTTTTTTTGCATGTTAATATTCTTTATTTTATTTTATTTTATTTTTTAAATTGTTGTTCAATTACAGTTGTCCCCATTTTTCCCCCTTTACTCTCCCCTGCCGTACCCACCCCCCACCTCCTACATCCAACCTTCCCCTGCATTGTCTTTGTCTGTGAGTCCTTTATACATATTCTTTGACTTGACCCTCCCTCTTCTTTCCCCTGTTATCCCCCTCCCCATTCCCTCTGGTCACTGTCAGTTTGTTTTTTTTTTTCCATGTATGTGGTTCTGTTTTGCTCACTTCTTTGTTTTGTTGGTTAGGTTTCACTTATAGGTGAGACCATGTGGTATTTGTCTTTCACCTCCTGGCTTATTTCACTTAGCATGATGCTGTCCAGTTCCATCCATGCTGTCATGAAAGGTGGGAGCGCCTTCTTTCTTTCTGCTGCATAGTATTCCATTGTGTAAATGGACCACAGTTTTTTGATCCACCCATTTAATGATGGGCAGTTAGGCAGTTTTCAGCACTTGCCTATTGTAGATAATGCTGCTATGTACATTGGGGCACATAGGTTCTTTTGAATTGTTGTTTCAGTATTCTTAGGATATAGTCCCAGCAGTGGAATTGCTGGGTCAAAAGGCAGTTCCATCTTTAGATTTTTGAGGAAATTCCATACCGCTTTCCACAGTGGCTGCACCAGTCTGCACTCCCACCAACAGTGCACTAGGGTTCCCTTTTCTCCACAACCTCGCCAGCACTTGTTTGTTGATTTGTTTCTGATGGCCATTCTGACCAGGATGAAGTGGTATCTCACTGTGGTTTTAATTTGCATCTCTCTGATGGGCATCCTTTCATGTGTCTCTGGGCCCTGTGTATGTCCTCCTTGGAGAAGTGTTTGTTCAGGTCCTTTGCCCATTTTTAATTAGATTGTTTGTCTTTCTGGTGTGGAGTCATGTGAGTTCTTTCTATATTTTGGACATCAAACCCTTGTCCGAGGTATCATTGGCAAATATATTTTCCCATATGGTTGGTTCCCTTTTCATTTTGCTGATGTTTTCTTTAGCTTTTAATTTGATGTAGTCCCATTTGTTTATTTTTTCCTTTATGTCCCTTGCTCTAGGGGACATATCAGTGAAAACATAGCTGCGTGGAATATCTGAAATTTTCCTGCCTGTGTTCTCCTCTAGGACTTTTATGGTGTCATGGCTTATATGTAAGCCTTTTATCCACCTTGAGTTTATTTTTGTGTGTGGTGTAAGTTGGTCGAGTCTCATTTTTTTGATTGTGGCTGTTCAGATCTCCTAACACCTTGTTTTGAGGAGGCTATTTTTACTCCATTTTATGCTTCTGCCCCCTTTGTCAAACATTAGTTGACCATGGAAACATGGGTTTATTTCTGGACTCTCTATTTTGTTCCATTGACCTATGTGTTTGTTCTTACACAAGTAGCAGACTGTTTTGATTACAGTGGCCTTGTAATATAGTTTGATATCAGGTATTGTGATCCCTCCTACTTTGTTCTTCTTGCTCAAAATTGCTGAGGCTATTCAGGGTCACTTATGGTTCCACATAAATTTTTGAAATGTTTGTTCTGTGTCTGTGAAATATGTCATTGGTACTTTAATAGGGATTGCATTGAATCTATAAATTGCTTTAGGTAGTATGGACATTTTGATGATGTTAATTGTTCCAGCCCATGAACATGGTATATGGTTCCATTTATTTGTGTCTGCCTTAATTTCTTGCTTCAGTGTTGTGCAGGTTTTTTGAGTACAGGTCTTTTACCTCCTTGGTTAGGTTTATTCCTAGATACTTTACTTTTCTTGTTGCTATAACAAATGGGATTTGTTTCCTAATTTCTGTTTCTGATGTTTCATTTTTGGTATACAAAAATGCCTTTAGTTTCTGAATATTGACTTTGTATCCCGCTGCTTTGCCAAATGCACTTATTAATTCAAGTAGTTTTTTGGTGGAGTCAATAGGGTTTCCTATGTACACTATCATGTTGTGTGCAAACAATGACAGATTCACTTCCTCCTTTCCAATTTGGATACCTTTTATTTCTTTTTCTTGTCTGATGGCTGTGACTAGGACTTCTAATGCTATGTCGAATAGAAGTGGTTGAAAACGGACATCCTTGTCTTGTTCCCGATCTTAGTAGGAAAGCTTTTAGTTTTTCCCATTAAGCATGATGTTTGCTGTATTTTTTTCATATATGGCCTTTATTATGTTGAGGTATGCTCCCTCAACTGCCACTTGGCTGAGTGTTTTTATCATAAATGGGTTCTGTACCTTATCAAATGCTTTTTCAGTATCTGTTGACATGATCATGTAATTTTTGTCTTTCCGTTTGTTTATGTGATGTATTAAGTTTATTGATTTGCCAATATTGTACCATCCTTGCTCCCCTGGGATGAATCCTACTTGATCATGGGGGATGATCTTTTTAATGTATTGCTGGATGAGATTTGTGAATATTTTGTTGAGGATTTCAGTGTCTGTGTTCATCAGCAATTTTGACCTCTAGTTTTCTGTCTTTGTTGTATCTTTGTCTGGTTTTGAAATTAGGATGATGCTGGCCTCATAAAAAGAGTTTGGGAGTCTTCCCTCTTCTTGGATTTTCTGGAATAGTTTGAGAAGCATAGGGGTTAGTTCTTCCCTAAAAGCTTTGTAAAATTCTCCTGTGAAACCATCCGGTCCAGGGCTTTTGTGTGCCGGGAGGCTTTTGATCACTGCTTCAATTTCACCAGCTGTTAGTGGTCTGTTCAGGCTTTCTGCTTGTTCTTCATTCAGTTTTGGAAGATTATATGTTTCTAGAAATTTCTCCATTTCAGCCAGGTTTTCAAATTTCTTGGCATATAGTAATTTCTTACACTCCTTTGTGTTTCTATGGTATCAGTTGTAATTCTCCTCTTTCATCTCTGATTGTATTTATTTAGGTCTTCTCCCTTTTTTTCTTGATGAGTCTGATTAAAGGCTTGTTGATTTTGTTTATCTTTTCAAAGAACCAGCTCTTGGATTTATTGATCCTTTGAATTGTTCTTTTAGTTTCTACGTCATTTAATTCTGCTCTGATTTTGGTTATTACCTCCCTTCTGCTCGCTCTGAGTTTTGTGTGTTGCTGTTCCTCCAGTGCTTGTAGACCTAGGGTTAGGTTGTTTATTTGAAATGTTTCTATCTTTTTCAGGCTTGTATTGCTATGAACTTCCCTCTCAGGACTGCCTTTGCTGTGTCCTATAGGTTTTGGACTGTTGTGTGTTCATTTTCATTTGTTTCCAGAAACTTTTTGATTTCTCCCTTTATCTCATTATTAACCCATTCATTGTTTAATAGCATGCTAGCCCATCTCCATGAATTTGAATGTTTTTGAATTTTTTCCTTGAGGTTGGTTTCTAGTTTCAAGCCTTGTGGTCTGAGAAAATGTTTGATATGATTTCAATATTCTTGAATTTGTTGAGGTTCTTTATGTGACCTACCATGTGGTCTATCTTTGAAAATGTTCTATGTGAATTTGAAAGGAATGTGTATTTTGCTTCTTTGGGATGAAAGGTTCTCTATATATCAGTTAAGTCCATTTGATCCAGTGTGTCATTCAGTGCCGCAATATCCTTGTTGATATTTTGTTTGGAAGGTCTATCCATTGTTGACAGTGGGGTGTTAAAATCCCCTACTATAAGTGTGTTGCTGTCTATATCTTTCTTGAAGTCCTCCAGGATTTTCCTTATATATTTGGGTGCACCTATATTGGATGCATATGTGTTTACAATGTTTACGCCTTCTTGATGGATTCTTCCCTTGAGTATTATGAAGCATCCTTCTGTGTCTCTTTTTATGGCCTTTGTTTTGAAGTCTATTTTAAGGTGGGTGCCTCTGATCAGGGTGTTTCAAAAGCTGTCCAACTACCTCGAATGTATATTTCTGATCATAACCAAGCACCCCTAGGGTGTGGATTGCCATGAACCAGACCATATATCTGCTCACTCTGTTTTAAAGTCGGTGATGAGGCCTCTGAGCGTGTGCACAGAGCAGAGAGCATGGCAGCACCCGTCCTTGTGGACCATAGATGATGTGTGCTTATACCTGATATCTGTGCTGTGTGTAATCAGCATCACTTGACATAAACATAGGTGGTCAAGATGCTTTTCTCCTTCATGGGAGCACTTTGCAGTTGAGAAAGGGATCTTGCAAACAAAAGCAGTCCTCTCTTGTTCACAGCCTAGGGTAGAGAGGCACAGATAGGGAGGTGGATCAGTGGGCTGCTTTCATTGGCTCATCCCCTTCTGGTGACCTGGGAAGCAAACCAGGACAGGGACAGGGTGGCATGCCCATGCAAGGGGGTATTGCATGGTTACTGTGCAGCCTCGGGCCCCTGATTGGAAACCCGCACTTATTCTGCAATTGTCCAGCTAGAACAGCCTTCAGCCTGGTGCTTCCCCTGTCCTGTCTCAGCTCCCAGAAGTGCACAGGTCTCAAGTGCTGACCTGCAGGGGAGTCACCAAAGACCTTGTGAAAAGTTTACATCCTGAACTTCCGCCCAAGGGGCTCTGACCCACTCAGGGTGAGCCAGGAAGAGTGCCTGCTGAGTAAAAGCCCAATATTTTTTTATACCTGTGGTCCCTGGGCTCTCATGGCAGGACCGTAAAGCTGGCGATCAGAAAGCTCAAATTTGCCTTCACAGCTCTTTGTGCACCAGGTGACCTTGGGCATCCCCTCAATGCCCAGTGTGGTAGAATGGGAAACCCTTTACAAACTGTGAGGCTCTTCCAAAGCAAGAGAGTCTTGCCCCCGTTATGACCTCCTGTGGGTGTTCAAGCCTTTTGGTGCCTCCTGCCCGGTGTTTACAAAGATGTTGCTCTGTCTCCAGCCTTCAACACAGCCAAGTGTGAGAAACTACAGAAGGAGAAGGAGGAGCTGGAGAGGCGGTTTGAGGACGAGGTGAGGAAGCTGGGCTGGCAGCAGCAGGCCGAGCTCCAGGACCTGCAGGGCAGGCTGCAGCTGCAGTTCCAGGCGGAGGTGACGCGGCTTCAGGAGGAGCACAGCGCCCAGCTGCTGCGGACCCAGCGTCAGCATCAGGAGCAGGTCAGTGTGGGCTCCGCGCCCTGCCTCTGCTGTCGGGGTGTGCAAGGACAAGGTGGCGGGGAGCAGCGCTACTTGAGCCAGAAGTCCTGGTCCCAAGTGACCGTCTTGTAAAGCTCCCTCTCCAACCTCATTTCTTTCTTCTGTTACCTCCTTCCCTCCCCTCCCCTCCAGCTCCTCTGGCCTCCCTCTTCTTGTCCTCCCAGGTAGGATCCCATTTCCTACCTGGAATGCACTCCCTCTAGACACTCCATGGCTCCCTCTCTCCCTCCCTTTCAGACTTTTCTCAAAAGTCACTTTCTCAGTGAGGCTTTTCCTCATCTCAAATTACAGCTCCTCCCCCTACCACATACAAACTCTTCCTGTTCCCCTTCCTGGGATGGTTTTTTCCTCAGCACTTACCACTATGTAAGGTATTATAAATTTTACTTTTGTATCCTATTTATCATCTGTATTTTCCATAAGGGGAGTGATGATAAGGCAAATGTGTTCAGCCCTTGAGCACCGAGCACTGCCGTTAACCCTGTACATGTAGTAACTCATTTAATCCTCACAATCACCCTGCAAGGTATGTATCATTTTTATTCCCAATTACATGTGACAAAACTGAAACCTGAAGGTCAAGTAACTTGTGAGAATTCCCAGAGCTGCTCACAGGAAAGCCAGGGTTGAACACCAACCGCTGCAGAGGCATGCTCTCCGGCACGGAGTTGGAGTTGTCTCCAGGCTTATAGCTAGTTTGGTACCTGAATGTGCCTGCCCGGAGCAGTCTGTCAGTCTGTACTTGCCGAATGAAAGCGTGACTGCTGCTACCTAGCCCAGTAGTCTTACTAGAGAGGGAATTCATCTGGAAGAAGCTGAGAATAATCCCCAGGGAGCCTGTCAGGTGACTGTGAGTAAGGGCCAGAGGTGACTCTGCTTTTGGGAAACCTAGTTCTGTTCCTTTCTTTTCTCCTTTTTCTAAGTCCTCAAGGCCCATTGCCCTTCTAGGCAGGGTATGGCTTCTCGTGGTCTGCTCATGATATTCCTAAGAGAAACTGGCATTTGCAAAGAGCCCTCTAAGTCTCACACTAGTGTTGGGTGGTCCTTCATGATCATGGACATTTGGGCTGCCCTCCTCGGATTGCTTCCAAGTAGACACCATGGATGGCGATGGTCCCCAGAGGCTTGTGAATCTGCGGAGGCACAGGGAGAATTTCAGAGTAATAATAACTGTTGGGTAATGAAAAATCTCTTATTTTTTGCATTTTATTCTATTCAGCATCTCCTTTTTTCTAGAGGCCTGTGGAAACCATATATACTTGTCTGCTTGAGGTTGTTTAGACTTAGAGACCAGGAAACAGATAAAGTTACAACTAAAGTTACCGCTGGTACTATTTCAGAAACTGAACCTGCAGCATCTCCCTCCTAAGCTCGAGGAGGCGCTTGACTTCTGTAGGCAGACGTCGGCCCGACAGCAGTCTGCAGTGTTGGCATGCCTCCTGCCGCATCCCAGGCCTCGTGCAAGTGTCAGCCTGCTGTGTGCCTGCGTCCTTGGGTCATTCACTCCCAGTTTAACACAGAGAACGTGTTTATGCCTGTATTCACTAAAAGACTTCTGGTCTGAAGTTCTGGGCTGGTTGAGAAGGTGCCAAGAGGTGAGGAGGGAGGGCAGGAGAACGTGTTTTGAGGGACCTTCTGAGTGAGGGCTCCCATGCGGGTGCCATGTATGGAAACCATGGCCCGGAGGCCACTGCTAGGCAGCTGGCCTTAGCGGAGCGCGGCTGGGGCAGGACGCACCTTCAGCATCGTTGGTGCAGAAGCACAGCTGGGAGATGAGCTCTCACCTGCCTTTAAGCTGGGACACAGCAGCATTGAAGGAAAGAAGGCCCCGACATTGAGAATGAGTTACAGAAGCTACCGATGCATACTTAAAACAGTGACTGTGGCTTATGAGGGTCCTGAGTTCTGTTCTTGGTCCTTTATGACATCTAAAGTGATTCATCTATTTATCCATTTACCTATGCCAAGCACATTTAGGGAATGCTCACTGTACAAAATGGACTGTGTCAGGGCCCTGCCAGAGATACCAAGATTTATGAACCATGGGTTTGCTTGGTCCATGCCTCAAGTGACAGCCAGGGAAGGTTCTGAGAAAGTGCTCAAGAAACTATGATACTGGGTCAGAAGTGCCTGTGATGTGTTTAGGGATTGAGAGTTTATGTCTAGCTGTGAGGTTAGGGAACACTTTATGTTAGAAAAACATCTGAGTGCTTTGGGTCTGAGGAAACCTTGCCTATAGACGCCCATTGGTTTGGGGGCGATGGATGATTTATTCCAACCCCTGATTTTGCCCCTGCTGCTGAACACTGACTGATGGCCTGACCTCCAGCTTCTCCGGCAGAGGGCACACGGCAGTGAGGGAGAAAAGGCAGGGCGCGGCAGCCGCGTTTTAATTTCCAGCAGAGTCCATGCTCATCTGCTTCGTGCGGGAGGAGACTCGAGCACGTGGCTGTGGTGGAGACCACTAGGGTCTGCGGGCTCTCCACGCTCAGGTTTCTTTATCAGGGACGATTTCGAATGGCAGTGCTGACTTTACAGACAGTGGCATCTCTGTCAGAAGTTACGCTCTGTGAGCTTAGAAGTCAAGTTAACCAACTGGCCTCTCCCCACCCGCAGGGCCCCACTCCGGCAGTGCAGGCTTTACTCGGATGGGGAGCGCACGGACTGCAGGCCAGCCCGACTGTGGTGCAGGGTCACCCTCATGACAGAGCCAGGCATTCATTCACCTGGAGCGATAAAGACTGCCTCCCTCTGCCCACACATGAGAATATTAGGGGAACTTTTGTCAGAACACCCCTCCTCATTCTCACCCCACACTGATTGAATCAGAATCGCTGATAGGGCCAAACATCGGTCCTGGAACTGCAGGGTCCCCAGACTCAAAGCCTTGCTCTTCAGTCCTGGGGAATGAGAAGGGGGTGTGACCTGGCTTCCTGGCCTCCTTAAGTGTCTTTAAAGATAGGATCTGACCTTTATTTCAAGAATATAGCTATAAAATGTTTAATCAGACTCAGCGCTCGTGCCACAGCTAACTCTGCTTACATGGAAGCCACATTGCCAGAGCTTCCCTATTTCAAAGCACACAAAACAGATTTTCACTGTAAACACACAGGCTTTTCCCTTTTTGCCCAAAGACAGTGCCTTGCAGTTCTCTCCCGGCTGCCTTGGGCTGTTCCCCGAAGATACTCAGCCACAGGGCCTGACACTCAGTGATGGACTTGTGACCTTTGACCCCGTTCCTCCAAGACCCTGTGGCCTTGTCTTCCTAGTCCTGAAGTCATTGTAGATTTTGATCAATAAAGTCTGAATAGAGGTGCCTTCCCCTCCAGGGGCAGCACTGCCCCTCCTTGGGCATTTACATTTGCTTTGTCTCATCTTCAGAACATCTTTCTCCCCTTTCGGAGGAAATCACCCATTCAGACTAACTGGCAGGCATCGCATCCCCTCACTTCATCAGAATACACAGAGGCCACCTTGCTCATCATCTCGCATCACATCTCCTTGGTCCTCCTGCATGACCGGCGCACAGCTGCCACCAACAGAAACCACACTCTCTCTAATCAAACAGAACGAGGTCCTGGGGACCCTCTGTCTTCCAGCACCAGAGCCCCACCCAGCACAGCCCACAGTCTCATTCCCCTGGGAGGAGGCGCTGTGGGAAGGTGGCGGCCTCTGTGAACACTGGCCTGCTCTGTGTGGTGGGCTGCGGAGGGGGCAGAAGGTACATCGTGGAATGCGACAAAGTGGGACTGGGTGCTCTGGGACCCCTGGCTGCCCACTCCGAGCAGATAGATGCCCAGACCATTGTGAGCGGGCATGGAAGGGAAGGAAAGGGGAGCCAGTAAGAGAGCCCTGCAGAGGGTAAGCATGGGCAGCACCCGCTACCCCACCAGGTAGGGCATGCGTCTGGGAGAGGGCAAACGGGTGTCTAACCTGGTATGGGCTTAATGAGTAAAGCTGAGATGAGATACGGCACATGCACCTTCATTCTAAATGTAAGTTGTCTCTCAGTGAATTGTCAAACCTCGGATAATTGCATTTCGCAAATGGCTGCGTGAAGGAAGCCCACAGCTGTATCTTTACCCATCTGAGCGGGTGGCTTTCCAACCTTTTGCTCTGCTATTGCTGAGACCAGCTGAACCGAAAGGCCCTGTGGGAACAGAGCCTGCTGTGGGAGCAGCTGCTTCTCCACATGACAGGTCTGTTGGGCACAGTGACAGGCTCCTCCATGGCGCAGCCCACACCTCTGTCTTCCTGAAGGAGGAGGAGGGGGGCTCGTCCAACAGTGGTGAAGAGGGGCCCCAAGATAAGGTTGCCTCCCCCAGCCTACGTTTGCCTGGGCCTGACAATGAATCAGATGATCTGGTGTTTCCCTCCAGTCAGCTTGTTTGAATGCCCTCCGATGCATACAGGAAGTTTCAGGGTCTCCTCAGGCCGAGCGTCCTCGCTGGCTGCTTCAGAGTGTGAGGCCGCGCTCTGGCAAGACCCCAAGGGTCATGGGAGAAGCAGTCATGGGGGTCGATACTATGTATGACAAGAAAGAGGATGGCCACTAGGAGAGAACCCCTTTCCCCTAAAGGGAATATTCTTTAAACACCATAAAGATGTATAGAAACTTTAATTACTGAAGAGTAAGGATTCTTGTGCCCAAATCATGGCTCATCGGCTCACATTGGTTTCCTCTTATGGCATATGGCCTTTCAGAGTTAGGGGATCAGTACTTTACTCGTAAAAGCACCTCTGAGGAGCTGTACCAGGTAGATCATATCCTTACATCATGCCAAATATATTGGTCATGGCGGTGTTGTGTCATCAATAAATCAAAGACCTGTACCCCAACAAACCAGAAAGGCATATGTTCAGCTTCAGACGTAATATAGTGCTGCCTGTCAGGGCGACTTTGCCACCAGGGACACGTAAGACTCTTCTGGGACATTGCAATTCATGTAAGAGCCCAATACATTAAAATCACACCAAGGACTGATCAAAGACTGTTCTTTATACTGAACTGGGTCACAAACATCCAAATACTGTGTGGGTACCTGTGTCTACAGACAGAGAGGGTGCTTTCAGCTTAGCTGACATCAGTAATGAAGCAGAAAGAAAATATAGTTTCATTTTTTTTAACCATTCATTTATTTTTTAAGAGACTGAAATGCTTCAGACAAAGACTCTATAAAAACCTCATATAAATAGCAATTGGACAGTTATATACTGTGGTAATCAGCCTTTCTACTGAATGGAGTCATAGTTCCAAGCCTTAAGTAAAACATTGTTTAATCAAGAATGACCAGTAAATAAAAGTGAATCATTGCATATCACATTCATTTTGAAATTGTGATACAGCTTTCCTAACACTGTGGAGTTCATTGTTGGTTTTGCCAGTGATATTTCTGTTTTCATGGATGAAGTTCTCATTTATCTTAGGAGAGAAATCTTAGGCAAAGTTTTATGCAATTATAGTATCCAGAATGAAAATCTACCCTATCTTAAAATAAAAATACTCCCATGCATCCACTCCACAAGTGGGCTTCCTTTCCTTTGGAGAGCCCTTCCTCTTTGGATGAAAGGCCAGCCTGTGAGTTACCCCCAGAGAAACAAAGGACCCCAAAGCAGCAGCTGAATATCACCAGCTGGAAGCGGTGTGTTTAACCGGTGCGCCAAGCAAATTAGGGACCTGGACACATTTCCTGCTACTGTGTTTTTCAAATGCCAGGTTTTGACACATTAGTAAGCCTACCAGCATTTTGAAATAAATGTAGTAAAAATTAAACAGAATATTGCAAGTAGGAGGAAAAAGTATTGTTTTGCAACACTTTGGTTTCGTGTGTGTGTGTGTGTGTGTGTGTGTGTGTGTACACGCACTGTATTACAGGAATATTTTTTTGCAATGGTCACTGACAAAGCACTTGGAAAAACACAGTTCTGGTTTGCGAGTGCAGGAGAGGTCATTTGATGCAATTATTCCTTTAAGTCCTACATTCGAAGGTAAAGCAACAACCACAACAACTAAATAACAAGAAGAGTATACGTGGTGGGGGCTGGGGCGGAGATCAGGAAGGATGAAAATACGAAATCCTAGGCTGGCTGCCACTTGTGATTAAACTACTGGAAATGGGCCGCAGCCGGACAACGAGCAGCCCGGCCGGGCCCTGGCTCACGTCGCTCAGTGGGAAGCCCAGAGAGCAAGCTGCTGGCTAGAAATCAGGTGCAGTGAGCACGCAGGTCTGCCGCCGCCTTGACCTTGGTGAGCGGTTCCCATGGCACGAGGGGTGGCCTTGCTGGGAAGACAGCAGGGGTGTGAGGGAGCTTCGCCTTTGGAATCAGACAGATCTGCGCCAGCTGCTGGCTCTGCCCCTCACTAGGCCTTGGGTAAAATGCTTCAAACTTCTCTATGCCTCAGTTTCCCGCAAGATGGGCACAAGTATTTATTTTAGAGTGTTGCTGGGAGGGTTTAATGGAGTAGCTGACAGCAGGTGGCTGAGTAACTGTTTGTTCTCTCCATTTATCTTGTGCGCTATGCTCCCACCTGCCACTGGGAAACAGACAGACCATCTAGAAGGAAGGCCCCTCTTCTTTTCCTCATCACCCCACGGAGTGATTGGTGTGAGGGGAAGGAATGGGAGTGGGGAGCAGATGGTTCAAAGCCAGGCCTGGGATGGTAAAGAGGAGGCTCAGGCAGTCACCCCTCATTGGGAGCTGCCATCCTCCTGCGTATAACCTGACTCCAGGGACTGCCACATCACCACCAAATCCTGGCTCTCCTGCCTTGGCACATGGGTAAGGGCAGCTGTCGTCTCAGTAAAATGACTTGTCCTTCACATTTTTGAACCACTGACCTTTCTACTTGTTGAATTCCATCTCCGTTCTCCAAGCAGTGAGGGTATCACTGCCACCCATCCCAGCTCTGCCTAGCCATTAACTGTGATTCTTCTGCAGGTAGAAGATATCACCGCCAGCCATGAGGCTGCTCTCCTAGAGATGGAAAATAACCACACGGTGGCCATCGCGATCCTGCAGGATGACCATGACCACAAAGTCCAAGGTAGCTACCCTCCTAGATGGGTGTGGCCAGCAGGGATGGGCCGTGCGAGCCCAACCTTCCCGCTGCAGATGCAAGGGGTACCTCCTGCTCTCTGTTTCACTCTCCTTTCTTCCTTCCTGATGTGCCCTTTGTATTGCTTGCTGTGGACAGGAAAGATGGAAAGCCAGGGTCCAGGTAGCACTTTTTCCCTCTGAGGCAGTCACTCTCAGCCTCGCCTGGATGTTGGAACCCATGGCGCTACAACAGGAGGCTGGTGCCAGCCGAGGGCCCACCCCAGGGCTCCCATGCAGCTGGGCAGGGGCACAGCCTGGGCACCAAGATTTTATAAAGCTCCTGAGGGGAGTCTGATGGGTAACCACGCTTGAGAGCCACGATTCTAAAGTAGCCTTGGAAGCCTGGGCTTGTCCTGGCCTTGTGAAATTAAACGTCAGTCCGCAGCGGGTACACCCTTCCCACAGCCGGAGTGCTCTCAGGACCAGAGCAGCATCGCTTTGGGTCCGGTCCACACTGTGAGCCCACAGACCATATTCACCGAGGGATTGGGTGGTCTCTGGACCTTTCCGTTTATATTCTTGGTAACTTTTCATTGTCTTTGGGGACTTAAGGGTCTACATAGGTTATAGCAACAACAGCAACATTTACTAAATACTATTAAGATTTTGACTTTGTGAGAGAAGCTTTTTACTCTTTTAACATGCATTTATACTAAATGTACAACTTATTTTTCATTTTTTTGTCTCCTCACTTTTCCCCCAGATCTTTAACAATAGATTAACAAATTTAAAATTAATAAATTTAAAAATTTTAAGAATTAACATCAGTGTTTTATGATTTTTAAATGTTCTTCGTGGACACTGAGCCCGCTGTGCAGTAATCGGTCCCCCATCAGTGCCTCGCCGAAGCACCAGCCGCCCCTTGGGAGCTGTTAGTGCAGGAAAAATGTCTTGTGGGCACGTCTCCCACAGAAAGTACCAGTTCCCCGTTGTAGGTATTTTTATACCTTTGCCATGAACATCTTTGCCGCAAGCATTCTTTACACATTTTCACACATAATTAATTGGTTGTAAGGTAATTTTGCTGTTACAAAAACAAGATAAAATCACAACAAATAGAGGGACATTAAAAAAGACATAATGAAACATGAAGACAATTAAGACTTTATTTAAAATGTGTGTAGATTCATGGTAATACTGCTCAAATAACTGATTTTATTTTGTAGGTCATCCTAAGCCCTTGTTTTCCATCTGTGGGAGAGGTGGGTTCAGCTCTGCATCTCAGAGAAGGCCCTTGGCCCCCCTCTCTCCTGCCTGTGCACTGTGTGTCAAAACAAGAAACCAACTCTTGGGGCAAATCATCTCATCAGGAAGAAATGCTAACTGTTTTAAGACTAGCACCATGTGTGTACTCATCCGTGTATAGACCAATGTGAGGGTTCACTAGCATTTACGTAGAATATAAAAATGGGAGTAACCGTGAGATTCATCAATGGAGAAATGGTACAACAAACTCTCAAACCCTAAACTGTCAACCAGTCATTTCATAATGTTCACAGAAAAATAGCCTTACGGCCGATTAGTTACACAGCAAAAATGTCAACAAAGACGTCTGCAGCAGAAACAGCATGTATGCCGGTTCCCATCCTGGGCTGCCCTTTGGGACCACCCAGCAATTTAAAAAAAAAAACACTGATGAGTAAATCCCACCTCAGAGATTCCAATTTAATTGCTCTGGTGTATAGCCCAGGCATCAGGATTTTTTTTTAAAGCTCCCCAGGCAATTCTAATGTGCAGCAAAATTTGAGAACCATTGTCTTAGAGCACGGTATTAGGTACGGGACGGAGTATCATGACCTTGAAGTAATTAAGTACCTTACGGGTACACAGATATTAGCCGTGGTTTGTAGCATGTCCAGAATAGATACTGACTGCCTTTTTCTTGGGAAATCAGGTTCACCTGAAAATGTCCTAAAGCCTCTCACTGCACTGTAGAAGGGCCTCTGAAAGGGAACATGAGTGGGAATGGTGCAGCGAGCCAGTGTCGCCTTTCGTTTCTGGATTTTCATGTAAATACACCTAGTAGATTTTCCTTACTAGCAAACCTTGCTTAGACACCACAACCAAGGCCTTTGACATCTCTCTCTCTCTCTCTCTCTCTGTATGTGTATATATATATAGTATGTGTGTGTGTGTGTGTATGTATATATGTAAAATAGTAGCAAAAAATTCATTATAGTGGCCAGGACAATGTTCTCAATGGCTATTAAAACTAATCATTTAGACAGGCAGGTAGACAGAAGGCTACATGGTTTTATGTTAATGAAATCAGCACCAACTTTTTTTAATGGAAATTTCAGATATAATAACTGGATTTCTTAGAGACCTTTACTATCATTAATTCAAAGATTTGGATCAATGGAAACCACAGAGTTTTTCTGAATTGCAGCTCTGGCCAACCAGAGTGATAATTGTTGGTGTCTAGTACTCTCCAGTCCGAAGCATATGTGACCCAGGCTGATTAATGAGACCTTTCCTCCCTCCATTTATAACATGCAAACAAAGTGCTTGTGTAGCCAGAATGAGATGAGCTTTACCCAGCTAATAAGACTGTTCCCATCTGGGGGAAAATTGAATCCATTTGCTTAATAAGTCTTATATGACCTCTCTTTCTGCCTAACTTGCAAATTATTACTGGAATGCCACTTTGCACACAATAGAATGGTTCCAAACTTTCCAAGAGGAACCAATCCAATTAGTCCTCCCTTCTGTCTGAGTGTCTTCACATCAAGGCTTTGCTCAAGCAAATCCCAGAGACCGGTGGTTTTCAGAGTGTGGCTCAGGGGCCTGGCACACACAGCACTGGCCCCATCCACCCGTCGTCCTCCGGCAAGCCCGGCAGCACAGGGGCTGCTTGCAGCTCCCTCCGCCTGGAAGCTCCCTTGTCCAGCCCCAACGGCTGCTTTGTAGTGGAAAGAAACCTCCCAGGGTTTCCTTGACCCTGGGAGGGGAAGGCGAAAGAGGCCTCCCATGGATCCCCCAGTTGTTTTACCATGAAGGGAACTTGGAGAATCGATGGGGACTGTGGATGGGGACTCCGACATGGCCAGGATGCAAGGAAAGCAGGGTACAGAAATCAGTGTGTGTGTGTGTGCGCGCGCGCGCACTTTATTTGCTTTTCCCTCATTTTTTTCCTCTTTCCCTCTTTTTCTCTCCCTTTGTCCTATCCCCTTCCTCTTTCTTTCTCTTCTAAATAACACCACACACAATTCCACAGTACTGAAGCAGTCTCTTTAGGCTGCAGTGTACCAGTATCTTTTATTCACCCAAGCCTCTCGTTTAGTCTGGCAAAAGGGTCTTGTTTGATCGTTTTCAGAAGAAATGCCAACTTAACAATCTGATGTCTTCTCTCCAGAACTGATGTCTACCCATGAGCTTGAAAAGAAAGACTTGGAAGACAATTTTGAAAAGCTGCGGCTGTCCTTACAGGTTAATATCTCCTTAACTCTGATGTCAAGCTAATGGCAGTACCGCTAGTCTTGTCCACAAACATTTATCCAGCACCTACTATGTACTAGGCCCTGTGCTGAGCATTGGAATATAGAGGGAGATGGGACATTCTCCTTGTCCTAAGGCATTCACTGTCTACTCAGAAAGTTATGACACAGTGTGACAGATAACCACAAAAGGTAATGCATGCTGGCACCAAATGAATCATGTCATCAGTGAGTAAGTACCCCAGGAGCTCGGAGGGGCTGCTCCACCCTTGCTGAGGTCAGAGGAGTCACTGAGCTGGGTGTGGGGAAGGGAGGTGGGTACTTGGGAGAAGCGCATTCTAGGCTGGGGAATGGCGTAAGGAGGGTCGTAAAGGGCAGAAGCCATAGGATGGGTCTGGGAATTATAAAAAGGACTGTAATCACCCAGAGGCGGCGGGATGAAAAGAACCTTTTCTGCTTCCCACTGCCAGTCAATGGAAAACTTAGGTCTCAGATGCCAGGGAGCAGACTGTCTTCTTTCTGACCTCTAACGAGAGAATGAAGGGCGCCAATCTCTGGCACCTCCCTTCTGCCTAGGAAGCTATGGTGAGGTTGGAGGCCCTACTCCCATTCCCAGCTATGAACATCCCAGTCAAACCAAGATTATTTTTTAAATATTTGGGACACTCACACCTGGACATTGTGATGACAATAACAATGAATGCCCACTGATTACCATAACTAATATAAAGCCAGGAATTTTGCTTCTCCAATGGCTCTCACTTTCCCCGGGCGATGTTCACTGCACAGAGGCGGCCCCGCCTAGAACAGAATCCAGGATTGTGCAAATACCATTGTCACAGCCACTGAGTGTACTATTCAAAAATTTTCAATGGTAAAAAGCCTACAGTGAGCCCACCACTGACCCATCGATGGGTCTGCGATACGTAGCTCCGACATGGTTCATCCTTGGCAAATTTACCCCAAACTGCCTTCCTCATGTACCTGTTGCCAGGGAGGCCCAAGTCAGGGGACTTCTGGCCTCAGTTCTGGTCTTGCTCGCAAGAGATGAATTCAAGCGAGAGGCAACATATATAGTGGAAGTGAGATAAGTTTATTTATGAAATATATAGAGAAAATAAGGTGTTAGTAAGTTGTTAGCAAACTTTTTGGCTTCCTTTATTACCTTTTCCTGCTCAAGATCTGATAAGGTCTGCCCCAAGACAACCATAGTGTCCCTCCAGCTTACCTCGTAGGCTAGGGTAAGGTGTTGGAATGCATGCGTACTTATTTGGGTTGTTGGAGTAGCTTCCCAAGCCTGCCTTAATCTGTTTAAGTTGTACAGGAGAGAAGGGCCTGTGCACTAGCTGAGGGCCATGCTCTCCTGCAGCCTCAGTCAATGGTAACAGCTTAGTCGGTGGAGAAGGCCTATCAACGGAAAGCGTGAGGGTTGCTAACTGAGTTGGAGGACTGGATATGGCAGTAGTGATGAAGATGTTGACGGCCCCTCTTCTAAAGGGGCTTTTCCCATAGGTGGAGGCGTGGACGAGGAGGTGCCGGTACAACGGCCACTAGATGGCAATATGGAAGGAATTAGCTTAGATTTGTAGCACGGATCCCTTCTGCCCCTCAAATAGAAGAATGCCTGTACATAAGGGATTTCTGGGCACCCGTTAGGCATTTGCAAAAGAGACTGAGTTGAGATATGGTATTGTAATTTAAGCTTCCATATAGTGGCCAGGATTTCCCATCAGCTAACTGATATTGAGGCCAAACAGTATTACAAAAAGAATCCTAGTCTTTTCTTCTTTAGAGTTTGGGGGTCAAACTGTGACCAGTTGGAAAGGATACAGCCCAGTAGGGTTCTGCCTGGAATGGACTCCCGATTTTCCATCTGGATAGAAGAAATACGAGAAGGTTGGATGGCCTAGCGTCCTAGGGTCATAACCTGAGGGCTCGGCACCCTGGGACCTGAGACTATCCAGACTAGACATCTCTGTTATGGCCCGATCCTTCCAGGGGATGAAAGTGTTTGTCTCTACCTTCCTTGAGCCAGTGAAGCCAGTGAAGCAGGTGAAAAGGAGCTCACCAATTGGTGGGATCTTGGAAAAGTATGCAGGAGCCCCCCGCTGCCTTTTTAGGGGAACGATATATGAGATTTTAAAGGCGTCCCCTCTCAGATACTGGGTTTCCAGAATAGCTAGCCTTATAATGTTTAGAATTTTGTCATGAATATTCAGATTGAGCTTCAGACAGTCCTTCAGGGTACAGGAGCTAAGCTACACAGTTGTCATCTGTCTTTGCCTCTCAAGGAGGCACCAGTGGGAATGGACTCTTGAATTGCTGTTCAGAAAAGGGAAAAACATAAAATGTGGGCAGTGGCAACACTGTCTCGTAGAGGATGGACAGTGGCAGAACTGCCCCTCGAGACAGTGGCAAGACTGTCCCGCCCTTTTCTGGATTTCTGGGGGCTGGGTGACCCTGAAATGACACAGAGCTTAAAGCTATACCTGGCAAGTGAGCCTTCTGTTTCTGTTGGGTGGTGCCTTTCTGCTCTTCAGCTGCCCTGTCTCAATTGTTAAAATGCTGCAAGTTATTTCTATCAGCTGCTCAGTGGGGGCCTGGGGCTCTAAGGCCTGCTTTTGTAACTTTCTCCTGATGTCTTTGGTTGTCTGCTGGGTAAAACGTATCCCCAGAAGTGCTCCGGCCCAGCAGACTTAGGGTTGATGTTTGAGCGAGTTTATAAAAGCTTCAGTCAATACAAAGGACTCTTATTCCCTCTTGTCCTTGTCAGTCCCAGTGCGACAGACCCAGCTGGGGCCCTGGCCTGGGGTTCCATCCCCCGGCTGCTGCACGCTGTGGAGCATGACGGCCAGCTAGTTCATCAGCATTAGCCCAGGCAGACCTCGTTGGACGGCTTTTCGTCTACAGTGCAGCAGGGGGAGAGAACAGCCTGAGACTCACTCCAAGTTAGGCCATAAATCAGTGATGCAATTGGCAAAGGAATTTGCTATTTGTAACAATATTTTGAATTAACTAATTTGTTTTCCACTGTCTAATTGTACCTGGGGTTTCTGTTGGAAAATAACAATTGGTTTTGGAAACGAAAGGGAACTTTTACTTTTTCATTCGTCTTTAAAATTGGCTTTACTATTTATGTGCCTTTCCTTTTCTTTTTTTTTTCCAGTTTCCTCATTTCTGTTCCCCATCTTGAGTTTACGACTCCAATGTCCTTTCTTCCCATATGATTTGTTCCTTTTTCTCCCCCACTTCTTCCATTCCTTCTCTTTTTTTCCTTCCTTTTACACAGTCCTTTCTCAACTTGCATAGACCCTTTTTGACTTACACAGACCTTCTGTTACATACGCAATCCTTCTGCAACTTAAACGAACCCTCTGACACTTTCCTAGTCCCTTTTAACTTATCTAGAAATTATTAACCCAGTTTTAGTTCTATACATTACCTTTTATTACTAAAACTATACGTTCTTTCCCAACTTGATTAGAACTTTTAATTTTTAGTGACAACCAAGAGTGAGTAACATTATTTAGATTAATAAATTTATGACTACATTTTAGAACTTTTAGAAACATTTCTTTTCCCCGTTGGCAGATACACAGAGTGCTCAAAAGTGAGCTGTTTTATTATCTAGTGACTTTGACAATGACAAGGAGCTGGAGAAGAAGAGGGGGTAGATTTCAGGCTTGGGCGACCTTCAGCCGTTTCAGTTCTAAAAGTACCAGTTTTCTCTTATACTGAGGGAGGTGGAGCCATTGCCTCTGGGGACAAAGTGAAACAAAGGAAAGACTGTGGAAGGTGGAAGAAGTAACGGGAGACGGTCTAGGCGGCGGCTTTGGCTCCGTAGAAAAGCTACAGGAGAGTCGTGGGCGCTCCCTGACCTGGAAGTCAGAGGGGAACGGGGCCCTGGGGAGAGACCCAGCAGGCAAGCCCAGGCCACGCGTCTGCTGCCCACGGCTTCCCTGGCTGCAAGTCGCCTTGGGACCCTTAGAATTTAGGAGGAGATCAAAAGGTTTATGCCCAAGAAGAGACACAGCTATTTCTTGAGTGGGAGAGAGCAGGACACCCCCCTGGCAGATACAACGCTGTTCCTGGGGGGGAGAGGTGCAGCAGACTTACAACAGGTCAACGATTCAAGCTTACGTTGTTCCCTGGCCATGGCTTAGAGGCAGAAAAGGCTAGGGGCTTGTGTAGTGGGTACATTGCAGTGATGGGGGTTCCCTATGAGGCCCCTTTACGTCTTAGGGATTAACCTCAGACTTCTCCGTGAGACCCCCACTCACATAGGGATGACCGAGAACTCGGACAGGCAGGAGGATGTGCCTCTTCAGTCTTCAGAGCCCAGGAGAACCCCGGCAATCATTTTAGGTCTTACTCCTGTTTCTGCCTCCAACCACAAGCCCGGCATGTCTGAATACCCCTCCTCCACAGTGCCGTTGCGTCTCCTTCAACCCTGAGGGTGAAACGGGCAATAAAACATTGTTGGTGAGACCATCCATACTCACTGTGTTCCCCGAGACTGGAGGCAAAGGGTGGAAATCAAGTCACAGAGCCAGAGATGTTACTGGAGAGGCCTCGGTCAGGGTGCTGGCCGCCTCAGTTCTTATCTTGCTCGTAAGAGATGAATTCAAGTGAGGGACATGGATAGTGGGCATGAGATAAGTTTACTCGTGAAAATGTAGAGAAAATAAGGCATTCGTAAGTGTGTTAGTAAGTTTGTCCTATACACTTGAGCACCCGGCTACAAGTGAGCACTCAGCTGCTCTGAGTGCCCCGACTATCGGGGTGCAGGGGTTATATGCCTTAGTCAGCTTCCAGGTTCCCCTCCTTCTCCCCCTTCTAAACCTTGGGAGTAATGTACAGCTACAGAGGCTTTCCTTCTCAGCTAGTAAAGGCTCTTTTGTCTTAGTTAAGGAAATTGCTACAGAGGCTCCCTTTCCTGGTACACAGAGTTTCAAGGACTCCCTTCCTCCTGCAGTATTCTTGCTTGTGATGTTCAGAACGCCTAATAATCCTATCAGGCCAGGCGCAGGGCTGCGGAATCAATGGGTGAAACATGCCTTCCTCCTCCCCCTGCCTTAGTATACTACCTATCCTACCCTACACACCCACCTCTCGTACCATGGGATGTGCTATCCTTGAGGACTGCAGGCCAGGGACGTGAAAGCCAGACTGTGATGCAACAGAAACCCCATCCAGCCCAAAACCACAAGGAAGCAAGAGTGTTGTTTCATCTGTGAGTGGATCTTCATTCTTCCCCCCATCTCACGGTCGTGCACTGCACATACTTTCGCTGTGACACCTCGCGAGCAGAATGCATTTGGGCTGGAGGTTATTTGGTGCAAGGAGGGGGGAGTTGCTCAAGCCAAGTTCCTTGAGCAACTGGTAGCTAGAGAAACAGGCCTGCTGGTAAGAGATTTGAGCTCTTGGGTTTAAATCGCCACAGCACTCCCTCCGACTAGCTTTGAAACTTTGGACGATATGTAAGCTCTGTAAGCCTCAGTTTACTCATCTGTGAAGTGGTGGAGATAACAACACCTTCCTCGATTAAAGGAAGTAATATGTGTAAAGTGTGCAGCACTGAGTTGGCTCATGGAAAATGCTAATAACTAGCAACTGTTGCTAATCTAATGGTTACATACATTGTTATTTGTTATTTTTTATCATCATCGCTATTACCATCACGCCATTAGTTAGCTCCTAAGTGGCCGATGCTGGGCCAGGCCACCAACTGGGTTTTTGTTAACTCTCACCTGACGTACAGGAGCCAACCCAGGTTGGCAAACAGTCCGTGTTGCCTGACTGTCGCGCACTTGTGTGCGCCTGCAGGTCGGTTTTGAGTCATGGTGAATAAGGCGGAAACACCACTCTTTGATATTTGAGACCCACCCTAGGAGGTATCTGCCTGATGTGTTCTTTGCTTTTCTGTTTTTTAATGGAAGAGGAGAGGCTTGAAAGAAATGCTTCCTTTGACGGTGTCAATAAAGTTGGTGCTGGAGCCCTCCGTGATGTAGGCATTTTGATAGTCACATTCTAGAGGGCCACTGCCCCAGTGCCGTGGGTGTGTGCTGCCGCTGCTTGGGGCTGCCGGTGCTCCAGCCTGCGTTTGCCAGGCCCTGTGGTGCACACTCCCACCGACAACCCCATTGCCTGAACACACCAGCCTTCGCATTTAATGGCCCTGGGAGGAAGGGTGCTTTTGTTTCTTAAAAACGAAGTAGAAGTAACTGAAAACAAACAAATAAAAAAGAGGACGAGCACTGACTGGCATGGCTCTGTGGGTTGGGCATCGTCCTGCAGACTGAAAGATCACCAGTTTGATTCCCAGTCAGGGCACATGCCTGGGAAGCAGGCCAGGTCCCCAACTGGGTGCACGCGAAAGGCAACCAGTCAATGTTTCCCTTGCACATTGATGTTTCTCTCCCTCTCTTTCTCCCTCCTTCCCCTCTCTCTAAAATAAATAAATAAATAAAATCTTTAAAAAGAAAAAAGAAAAAAGGATGAGAAATCAGCCAAGGGTCATCTGCCATGATGAAGAAAGCAGTCAAGCCAAGCCAAGCATGCACATTGTAGTGTGATTATATAGAATTACATGCTTTATAATATCTAGCTCCTCGTACTGGGTAGAGAGGCCATTTCTCTTGTGAGAAGAGTTCATTGGAAGACCCTACATTCTGATGTTACAGAAATGGTGCCATTGGGCAGAGAACTTTGGTGATCAGTCATTGCTGGAGTTGCCAGGGAAGGGTGAGCCAGGGAAGGGGTACAGTGCCCCCCTCAGACACACCTTCCTTCAGCCTGCACACAGGGGGCTGCCCTGAGTCTAGTGTGTGCTGGGGACCAGGAGCACGGCCTAAAAAGTGGGTCTAAACAGAGGGGACAGGTGGTCCAAAAAGGAAGAACAGACTCAGCTCCCCTCAGGGACAGGCACCCAGCCCTGAGGCCCAGGGAGGCCATGGAGGCTAGAAGCGACCCTGGAATGAGAGGGAGCTGGCTGGCAAAACCAGGGAGAGCTGGGGTGTGAGGTAGCTGGGGGCGGGGGCAGCGAGAACCAAGGCTGGGGGACAGGCAAGGTTGATGTGGGAGGTCCATCGCCCTATGGGGCATCCGTGCCTCATTTTGATGCCCGCAGCATTTGACACAGGGCCCGTCTCCTTGTGCACCCCAGGCTGCAGTGTCTGCAGCGGACCGAGCTGGACTTCTTTTGTCATTACTTGCAGGACCAGGTGGACACACTGACCTTCCAGAGCCAGTCTCTGCGGGACCGTGCCAGGCGTTTCGAGGAAGCTTTGAGGAAAAACACTGAAGAGCAGCTGGAGGTAGTCGGGCTCCCAGGCTTCTGGCACCCACGGGGCCTCACCGGGGGTCTCTGGAGCCTCACCCCAGGAAGCTGCACGGCTTCCTCAGCAGTCTCCCCAGTGACGGGGCCTCTGCGCTAACCCACTACTGCAGTGACAGCTGGTCAGGGCCTCCCCAGGATTTCAAACGTGTTCCTGTCAGCACTCTTTTGAGACAAGACAGCTGTGGGCTTCTCCATCTAAATGTGATTCCTGCACGTTGCACACTGCTCCCCAGCCACTGTCCCTGAGCTCTTGTGACAAGCTCGGCCTGGGACTCTTGCCCTGGCCAGGACCACCTGTGCACCCGTCCTTGCCCAGCTTCTGTGAGCCTGGCACAGGCAGCTCTGCTGAAGTCCAAGTTAGCAGGTTGAGAGTTTTCTTCCAGAAGTCAGCAAAATTCATTCCCTCTTCTGTAGGGTTGCCATATAAAACACATCGCTCTAGTTAAATCTGAATTACAGATAACTGAATTCTTCTAGTACAAATATGTCCCTTTCAATACTTATACCAAAAAAAAAGTTGTTTATCTGAAATTCAGACAATGTAATTATATATATACGTGTGTGTGTGTGTGTGTGTGTGTGTATGTCTATTTACATTTGGCAACCTCATGCTAACATTTCTTTTTCTGAAATGCCTTTTCTTCTTTTTAAACCACTTTTTTCATTTCCTATACTGGGGTCGGGGCTTTCCATGGGCACAGCTGGGACCTGGAAATCCCCACCCATCTGCTGAATAAAGTGGTCCGTGTGACCATCAAAAGCCAATGTTGAAATTACTCTTACTCCGCAAGTTCCCTTTTGGGGATGGGTTAGTAGTATCCAGCCATTCCAGCATCCAGGCTCTTCAGGAGTGATGGCTTTCTCTCTTCTTTTCCCCAGGGACTTAGATTTTTAGTAGCATTCCCGGTGGGGAACTAGTGGGCATCTTACCAGGGAAGATGTATGAACTAATATTCTTCCTCCCTCTCTCTCTCTCTCTCCCCGCCCCCCCAACCCCTCTCCCTCTCCCTCTCATGCTCCAGTGCCTACTGGGCAGCTTGTTAAAGAAGACTGCCTTTAGGGAGACCCATGACCTTGGTGAACACTGGCCTTTGCCAGGACCCTCTAACTAGTTTCTTACTCTCTGCCCCTGTAGGTTGCACTGGCTCCCTACCAGCACTTGGAAGAAGACATGAAGAGTCTGAAGCAGGTCTTAGAGATGAAGAATCAGCAAATACACCAGCAGGAAAAGAAGATCATTGAGCTGGAAAAGCTGGTGAGTCGGTCTGTTTCCTGGAGAGAGAACAATAACCTTACTGTCATCATTGATGTCAACACTGACACCTTTTAGGACGGGGGCCCTTAACCTGAGTCGAAAATTCCATCCATGAGTCTCAAGGCCTTTCTTAGGAAGCCAGGAATTCTGATGAGGAATCTCAGAGGTGGCCCCATTTTTTACAACTCTGGAGTCCTCTGGATTGCCTGCCTCCATCCCTCACCCACCGTTCTGAAGTGCTGCTCCCTCACTCCTCCCTGGGGGGACATGTGATGGGCCACCATAGATACCACTCACTGGCGTGTGCCAGATACCATGCAGAGCACTTTTCGTGCATTTGTTCTTTAACTCCGACAGCAGTGCTGTGAAGGAGGTGCCATCAGGAACCTCCTTTCACGGGTTAAAGATGGAGGCCTGGGCACAGGGCATCTCACCCAGAGCCCCTCGGTGGCCACGCCCAGGCGGGTGCCCCGGCCTCATACTCTCTTGACACTCTGCCTCACCTTTCAGCCTGGCTCCCACAGAACCAGCAAAGGGCACCCTTTTGGTGGAGCAGAGCACCGCAAAGTTCACTCCCCTACCCGCAGGCACAAGGGTTGTGCCAAGGATGGAGTTGGAGACAGCTGTCAAAAGTTCGTAGCAGGGAAGGCTGTCTCCAAGGCAATACCCGCCTGTTGTGGAACTTGGCCCAAGGCTCTCAGACAGACTGTGGGTTTTTTCCTTTCTTTATTGTTATATGTAAAATAAACTTTTCATACTACAAAAGGAAAATGTGTGCATAATAGGAAATGATAAGATAAACAAAAATAATAAAATTAAAATATATTTCTATCACTGTTAACAGTTTCCAGAGCTTTTTCTCTCTACATGTGTACATACCCGGTCACCTCCTACACGCATACAAGTGTTTTGTGTTCCATTTTCTTTTTCAGTTAGAAACTCTTTAATTTACCATCTCAGTAATTTTTTAATCCTCACCCTAGGATATGTTTATTGATTTTTAGAGAGACGGGAACAGAGAGAGAGAGAGAGAGAGGTGGATGTGAGAGAGAAACATCCATTGGTTGCTTCCCATATGCGCCATCTCAGTAATTGATTGTCTGGGTTAACCTTTAAAGTCTTCCATTTGTCTCTGAAATGTCCCTGAAGTGGGTACAAAACAGGAGCTGACGGAGGATCGTGTGCTGCATTCAGTGGCCATGTCCTTTCTGCAACATCTCTTGCTGCTCCGGTGCTTAGGAGTTGGGCGGGGGCATACCTGGGTGTGCATGTCTGCTACACGCATCCTGGCTAATGGTGGCCACCTGGCAGGACTCAGCAGCCCAGAGCTTCCCCCAAAGACCACACCTAAGACCAGTAGGAGGCTCACAGGCAAAGCCCTGCCCTCCTGGCCCTGCCTCTAGTTTGGCCAACATGGGGACAGTGACCCTCCTCCTCCAAGCTGAGCCACCTGCACCCAGTTGTTTGATTACCCACGAGCCTTGGGGTTAGTATGGCTGTTTTTAGCCACGCTCCAGGCATTCTGCAGGCATGCGTGACTTATTCTAGAAACCATTCTGGACCCCCCCCAAAAAAAGCCTCTTTAATCACTTCCCACTTCCTGGGAGCCAAGAGGAGGGCTGGGGTGAAAGTGCCTTACTGCAGAGCAGGGGCAGAGGCCGGCCCTTTGGCTCCGACCCCTAACCCTTGCTCTTGGAGAGGTAACAGTTTTCTTTCAAGATTAACTACACTAATAGTGAATTTGTCACATTCTTTTCTAACAATAATTTATTTTTAAATTCATCTTAGAATGGAACTCCACTTCAGCCAGATCTCAGGCCCCATGGGACCCTCTTACAGAGAGAATAGCATAAATTGTAGGGCAATAACAACCTTGGATGATGTGATTTTCTGATAATGTGCCAAGCTGGTCTTGTGCTTCGTGTTCCTGGCTGCCCAGAGCCTCGGAAGGAAAAATGTGTCCACATTATATGTCCATCTCTCTACTAATTTAGAATACCACAGGCTGCGTGCACGCCCAGCCGGGGGGGTGATGCAGCACAGGATGCCCTTTGGGAAGGACCATGGGACCCACTGACCAAGCTAGGTCTCGGTGCTGAACACAGCTTATCTCTGAGCATGGCGAAAACCCGAGACACTCGCTATAAAAAAAAATGTATGCTACACGGGATTCCAGGTGTAGCACCTCCATATCTATCTATCTATCTTTATCTATCTATCTATCTATCTATCTATCTACATATATATATATATATATATATATGGAGAGAGAGAGCGATGTGCACAATATATGTGAAATAAAATGGTTTATCTAAAATATGTATAACGATTCTTACTTTTACTATATACAGTATATTCTGGTATTCTCTCTTCTGCTTTATTTTGTTTTTTAAAAATGCTGGCCACATCCCTCTAACCTGATTTTACAACCCACCCATGCACTGCACACGGTAGTTTGCGAAACACTCTTCTTGACCATCCTCCGAAGGCACTGGTCTCCTTCCCGTCAGACGGCCTCGCGGAGGGCCTCTTAACACTGCACCCTTTACAGGCAGAAAAGAACATTCTCCTGGAGGAGAAGATCCAAGTACTCCAGCAGCAGAATGAAGATCTCAAAGCAAGGATTGACCAGAATACTGTGGTCACGAGGTAGGCGGGCCTCGGTGTGTCGACTTACAAATCATGTGCCCCCCCCCCCCCAAAGTGTCTCTGCTCTTGAGCTTGGGGACTCTGTATTTGTCCCAGTGCCCAATTTCCCTCCCTCCTCTGAGCCGTGCAGCTTCCCCGACAGTCCAAAGGCATGTGGCAGGAGCCTCCGACACGGCTGGCTGCTGAACGGCTTTGTTCTGGGAGAACATTCTGGAGAAGGGTGTCAGTTGGGTGCTCCCAGGCAAAAGGGAACCACCTGTGAGCTGCCCCTGGGCTCTATTAGCTCAACAGTGCAGACCCATGTTTTCCTGGGGTGCCAAGCTGTCATCCTGGGCCAGCCTGGCCAGAGCAGTGAAGGGCTGGCCCTGACCAGAGGACAGCAGGGCCAGAACGTGTAAGAGAGAAGCCGTGTAGCCAAATGCAGCTCTTCCTGAGTGACATTGTTTCCGTCTTGGGCCCCTGTTCTGAGGTCTCCCAACTGCCAAGGGAGGATGTGGGGTTACCCCTTCTGCTGTCAGCAGGCAATAAAGCAGGGTTTGGAGCGTCAACAGCCAGCTGGAGGTCACGTATGTCCATGAGGGCTGAGCTGTCTCTGGGGGACCTGTGCCAGGCACCAGGCTGGATGCTGGGATGCAAAGAAGCAACCTCTGGTCTCTGGCTCCTGTCTTTTAGGGCTGAGACTTCCATTCCTTTGCTGTCATTACTGTCAACACCACTACCTCCAAGCATCCCGGGCAGCCCTCCTTCACCAGCTCCCTCTCCCCTCCTTCCCTCTTCGCCTCTAGCTTTTGCTCTGTCAACTGGACAGCTGGTACCTCCCTGATGGGGGCAGAGGGACATGAGCAGATCTGGGGTTGGCAGGGAGGCTCTGGGAATGGATGTGTTGGCAAGACAAGCAGCGATCATGGCTCACTAAGTTTGTGGGTGATGGTAGTCCAAATTATCCCCGTTGTCCCCGTAGGCCTCAACCACCTTCTCCTTTTACCCTGCGTCCTTGGCCTGGCAAATCTCAAGTTCAGGCCCTCTGGTATGAAGGTTGCTTGATGGTGTCTTCTTCTTCCCATGCAGACAGCTGTCAGAGGAAAACGCTAATCTGCAGGAGTATGTGGAGAAAGAGACCCAGGAGAAGAAGCGGCTGAGCCGGACCAATGAAGAGCTGCTCTGGAAGCTCCAAACTGGGGACCCAACCAGCCCAATTAAGCTCTCCCCCACATCCCCTGTTTACCGCAGCTCCTCCTCGGGGCCCTCCTCACCTGCCAGAGTCAGCACGACGCCCAGATGATGCCACCACGCAGACCTCCTGAGCTGCGCCTCCTCGTGCACCCTGCGCTTCCACTTGAAGGGGGTCTTTACCCGCACCCCCGACATTGAGCCCTGTGCGCATGCTCAGTAGCTGCAGAGCGGCACCCTCACGGAGTCTTCTCCTGATCCCGGTGTGAGACTACCCTGGTACTGACACTTAGGAAAGTGTTCACGGCAGTGTCTGATGTGCAAGCGTTTGACCATAGTTAGAGCCAAAAGAAAGAAATGCCCATTGTTCTTGAAAGATGAATTTCACTGCAGAATTTCAGGTTAGTGACAAATAGCTCGGTTTGAAATCTACACTGAATAATCTGTGTACCGCACCGATGTGTGTGTATATTTAGATGTACGTATTTGCACATGCAATGGTTCCGAATTTCATTTTTTATAACATGAAATGCTGACATATTTTGGTGAAGGTCAGCAGTTTTCTAACTTGTGCCTAAGAATAATTGGGAAATGAAAATGCATTTCTATCTAGCTTCTCAAGAATATTTCTACCCAAAATAGAAAAAGGAAAAAAAAAAAAAACAGAGAAGAAGCGCCTTTCAACCTGCCACCAAGTGGTACTGTATTTAACACAAACACCAGCGACTTGTGAATGGTAACTGCCTTTGGAACAATCACAATCAGCTTCTCAGTCAACATGATGTGAAGTCACCATTATTCCATTCGCACGTTTTAATTACTAATGCTCCTGTCGTGAGAGGATAAGGGAGAGAGCAGCGGGAAGCCCTGTGGGGTTTAGCAGCGTTTTGGACGCATTACGCATGACAGTGAGTCATCTATAGTCTTGTAAACACAAGTTTTGCTTTTTTCCCAAATGGCATCTTGGAATCTGTCATTCAGCCATTGCACCCTTGGGAAAATACGGGAAAGCATGCCCTTCTGGAGTGAGGGTGAGGATGGCCTTGGAGTTGACCAAGACCATTTGCCCTCTGGCCTCAAGAAAGACTGACAGGGTGTGCACTTCGACTACGCACAGAGTAGGGAGGCTCTGGCACTCTGAGTGATTTGCTCTGATGTGATGCTGCATATGGTCAACCCACCGATAGGACCTTCAGGCCCCCATTTCATAGCGACCTCCCCTTCAGTTTGGTTCAATAACTCAGGCCCATCATTGTACCTTGAGATGGCTCAGGGGCTCTAACAGGGGCTTCCAGAAAACCAATTCTTCCATCCTGGGGGACCAGTTCCATACTATGCTAGACCATCACATGACCTCCCAGGAACCCAGGTATATTTTCTGCAGGATCATCGAGCAATGCCACAGCTGACAGTGGTCCGATCTTAGACCCAGGAGGTTCTTCCACACAGCGGAGCCCATCGAAGTAGCCAGCCAGTGGTCACTGGCTACTGGACTGGCATCTGTCTCTGAAATGATAGAATTAGAATGTGAAAGGTATTCCTGTAGTGCTGTGCAGGGTTAGGAGCATGACATCCAAAAGAGAAGTAGTTTTAACAGTTGATACGGTGATAATAATGATGCCTTTGTTCCCTGTTTGTGACAGAGACCCTGCACTTTCCTCCCTAAAGCCCCTGGAAATTGTCCTGAGCACAGGGCTATCTTTGAGCATGACCAAGGCAAGTAGACTCATACGGGGACATCTATGGCGGGGAAGCGACGGCCCACGGCAGAGAAGGGTTGGCTTACCCGGCGCCCTGCCCGCCTGGCCGGCATGAAGACAGGCCTGGCCTGTGTTCCCTGCCTGAGTTAAGATCGGGCTTCCCGGTCTCAGGCCCATCTCATTTCTAGGAAACCTCCAAGGGCCTTTTCCCATCCCATGGGGTCATGCACAGTAGGTAGCCACTGAAGAAACATTTCTCTTCGCCTTTTGTGCTCTGCATGATGCTGTGATGTTGAGTTGGGCATTCCGTTAGAGTAGATTATGCCACGTTGACCAGGTACACAGTTATGTCTTCTTTTAGTGGCACCACCTGCAAACACAGGTTCAGTGGTAGCTCAGCTCTCCAACTTAGGAACTGCGTCCATAAGGGCGTCTGCTAAATGCAGTTACACAGCAATACAGATTCCGGTGTCCTGTGAGGATGTGCGACAGCGTGTTAGCCTAGTGCGGTCAAAGGTGTAGTGATGTTGGCACTAAGTAATCCCTCACCAGGTGAACTGGGACGCTGCCGTGACCAGCTCTCACCGCGGGCACTTGCGCTCGTTCCTACATTGCCATGGCTTCATCCCTTCGTCATGGATACCCACCATGTCTGGCTCTTATCCTGGAACACAAGGGGTGGCAGCTGTTGTGCCCCTTTTTGCCACTCCACCCGTGCACCATTAGGACTTGGACCTCTCTCAATGTGGAAGTCCTGTCATCCACCTCCCAGGCTGGAGCTGTTTCCACATACAGATGCTGCAGCCCCCCGCCTGCCTCAGACAAACCCACTAAACCTCACCAACCTTTTCTTGCATTTGCGAGCGGACTCGGTGCTCTTCCCCGCCCCCAGCCCCCAAAGCTGGGGCAGGACTCTGGTTGGGTGTCAGAGTGGGAGAGGGCTGGTCGGTTGGCACGCGGAGTGTGATTGTTTGAATGGGGTCACACATTTCTTACCCGGCCCCTATACTTCCTGTGTTGCATATTTGTGTTTGAAGCATATTAAAATTAATTTGAAGGAGCTCCTGTGACATGCATTTCATGTAACGTAGCCTGGCCAACTCAGGCTTCAGGGAGTTAAGGCTGGGACCTGAGGCAGGGCAGCTGGGGAGGCGTTTGGCAGGCTGGGTTTATTTCCTGTGTTTGCCAGGGGCAGCCATGAGCCTCCAGGCCCCCTGGCCCTGACGCAGCAGGCCCGCGGTCTCCACACCCATATTTGCAGCCTGGGATCCTCAGCACCCAGCCCTCACATTGGGGAGCTCCGTGACTCTGGCTGTCTTCAGTAGGCTGGGTGGGCTGGAGTCCATGGGTAAAAGGACACAGAAGATTGAAAACAATCCCTTCACCATCGAATTCAAATTCAGGCCTAGACGGAGATCCGTTTCTACCCCCAATGAAAGCTCGATCTGTCCTAAATCCTGTCAGTTCATGCCTGGATGGCTACAGAGCTCTCTCACGAGAGGCAGGGGAGGTGCCCTGGTGTGGTGGCCTTGGTCACAGCAGTTCCTTACCATGCACGGACATCCTGGCAGGTTTTCTCACACTAGCAGGACAACACACTGAGGCTCTTCCTACAGCACTCCAGGTGCAGCCTGCACACTTCCTCCACCTGAAGCACTTGCTCCCCTCATCCTGGCCTCAGGTTGGGCTGCAGTTTGGTCAGCCTGTCCCTGCTTAGGGTCACAAAGGAGATCCCTAGCTGTCCACTTCCCTATGGTGGTTTTGCAGGGCATACAGAAGTGGCAGTGACTTTAGGGAGACCGCAGCAAGTCTGTTCTCCTGAACAACTGCTGAACAAATCACCTCAAGTCACTTCCAGATCTGCAAGGACCATGGGATCCCTACTGATGGTGTCTACCTATTTATTAATGATTCACTTTTCAACCTGTCCCTGCCTGTTGGTGTTTTGGGGTGTCTTGCGCCCTCCACTTTCATAATAACCATCTTCCACTTCCTTTCTACCACACGTGAGTTCTTACCTTCCCTGGACAGAGGAGCAGACGGGAGACTCAGCCACTGGCATGTGTAGGAAGCAATGTTAGAGCCACCTCCTCCTCTCTGCAGAGAGCTGTCTGTTCCCACAGCTGATTTGCAGCAGGCAGAGGAGGCTTCTGAAGTCAACCACTCCATCACCGCCTCTGTGAACCATTACTGCCAATGAACCTCGCACGGCCTACTCTCCCTGCCTGGGGCATGACTTGGGGCATCTCAGCAGGAAGGAGTGATGCTCGGGTAGAAGCCCAGGAGTGGGTATAGGCATACCTCAGAGATATCGCGGGTTCATTTCCAGACCGCGATTAAGCAATTATTGCAGTAAAGCAAGTTGCGATCTTTTAATTGGTGAAGGACCTTGCCTTCGATTTATAAAAAACGCAACATCTGTGAGGCACAATAGAGGAAAGCACATGGAAACGAGGTGCGCCTGTACTTCTCACCTGTTTGCACAGCTGGTGCTGCCTCGGAGTGCAGGCATCACGCCAGATCTCTGGGGCTGCACCCTATTAGCAAGAGCCAGGGTTCTGTCCACTAGAGAGTTTGGGTCAAATACTTAAATACACACAAAAAACACCCCCAAAGGCTGGTATGCTATCCTGGTTGTTAAGACAGGGGGAATTAAATCACTTAAGTCTGCTTCTCTTAAACCTCTTTTTAAAAAGTTGAATTTATTGGGGTGACATTGGTTCACAAAACCATACAGGTTTCAAGTGTACGACTCAACAAAACATCATCCGCACCCTGCATCGTGCGCCCATCGCCCCCAGCAAAGACTCTTTCTGTCCCCATTCCCTCCTCACCTCCATCACCCTTCGCCTACCCCTGCCCTTTTTCCCTCTGGCTCTCACCACACTGTTGTCTGTCTGTGTGTTATGGAGGTCTGTCCAAAAAGTATCCAGCCATGCACTGTGAGAACTAGAGACATTTATTGAAGAAGATACAAGACACAAGAAACACTGTACATAGGACAATGATGCCTCAGTCCCCTTCAAAGTAGGCACTTTGGGACCTCACACAGTTCTCCCAGTCGCCATCAGCTGTGCCACCATATTTTCCTGAATCTCCTCAACAGTCTAAAGTCTCCTTCCTTTCAAAGGTGATTTTAGTTTTGGGAAAAGCCAGAAGTCACAGGGCGCCAAATCTGGGCTGTAGGGGGGCTGAGTCATCTGAGTGATTCGATGTTTCACGAAAAAACTGCACGAGATGTGATGTATGAGCAGGCGTGTTGTTGTGATGAAGCTGCCAATCACCAGTTGCCCATAGCTATGGCCTTCTGAATCATCCGAATAGTTTCCACAGAGGAATGTTCAAGCTTAACACAAAATCTGATGCAGATTCATTGCTCTACTTTCTCAGTCATTTTTAATGTGAGGGCCACACAGTACACTTGCTGACTCCAGAGTCTACCGCCCCCATTGACTAGTACAGTGAAGTCATCAGTGTTCACGCATGCTCATTCCAGTCCACTCTCCTTGGTGGCCAGGTTACACTGATGTGTCGGAAACTATTCTTGTTACATTAATAATGGTTGGACTTTTTCTGGACAGACCATGTACTGTACTTTGTCGTGTACAATGCGCTCCTGTGCATAACATACACCCATGTTTTGGGCCCAAACTTTCAGGAAAAATATACTTCATTTTAATTTTTTAATTCAATTATTTATTTATTGATATTTAGAAACAAAACTGATGATTGTATTCCAGGGTGTTATTTTGCATACACATACCGTTATTGCTTTCTAGAGATACACTTTTAACACAAAGCATAAATAAAAGAAGTAAAAACATTTGTATAGCTATGGAATTAGCACTATACATGTATAATGCGCATCCTTATTTTCCCTCAAAACTTTGGGCAAAAAAGTGTATATTATACACAGCAAAATACAGTATGTGTTTTTTTAGCTAATCTCTTCACATCCTTTCATCCAGTTCCTCTCCCCCACCCCTCTGACAGCTGTCAGTCTATTTCATGTATCCAACTGTGCCTCTGTTTCTATTTTGTTTCTCAGTATATTTTGAACCAAAACATAAAACAAGCCCCCTGGCATTTTTTGCCAGCCCAGTTCTCTTCTCTCCTCTCCCCACCACATCCGTCCTAAGGCTAATTGGCCTAGCTCACCACGTCTGCGAAGGTTTTCCAGCACAGGCACCATGTAGGGAATGGGATGCTATACAGCTCTAAGCTGGGGTCACCCTGCCGCCTGGGACTGAGGGCCCTGCCTGGGCGCAGCATGCCAGGGCACCCACTGAACAGACTACCAGTAGGCCACTGGGCCCAGCTGCTGCTCTCTGTGTGGAGGTTTCCATCTACCCTACACCCAGAGTCATGCAGCAGGGGGCATCTTGCATCCCGTTTCCCAACTGCAGGCCGCTGGTACCAGAACAGGCACTCAACAAGTAACTGCACTGTTTTTAAGGAGTAGTAAAAAAATATATATTTATTTATTTATTTTTAGAGAGAGAGGAAGGGAGGAAGAGAGGGAGAGAAACATGGATGTGAGAGAAAAATATCAATCGGTTGCCTCTTAAACGCCCCTACCCCAGAACTGAGCCTGCATCCCAGTCAAGTGCCCTGACTGGATATCAACTGGCTACTTTTAGCTTCTGGGGGCGACGCCCAACCAACTGAGCTACACAGATCAGGGCAGGAGTAAAATTTTAAAGTATCCACGGGAAAGTAAACCTGCGCACCTTCTCCCTTCCCCAACTCAGCCGGATTCCCCTGGAATGAAGTGCTGACCACACTGAGCAACAAGCCAAAGGCCTCCCCTCAGTAGCAAAGGAGCTGCCTCTTTTGGTCCTTGAGCCTTTTCTCACAGTGCATTTCTTCAACGCCTTTATTGATCGGTTGGTGGACATTTGTTCAAACGAAACCACTACCTTTGAAGAAGGGCTGGCAATGAATGTTAGCCCCCGTAGGTCTTCCAACCCTGCCCGGCTCTGGGGCTGAGCCAAGTTGGGCTGGAAAGGCAGGTTTGCAAGGTGGCCGCAGTTCCCCTCTGTCGCCTGGTGAAGAGCCTACATGGCATTCCTCGTTACAGCGAATGCCAAGCTGTTGGCGTAGCCCTGGACTTACCAGATGCGTTTGATGACCAAACAGGGCAGGGAGATGCTCCAAGTCACCCCACCCCCACCCCCGCTCAGGCCTTGCAGACTGGATCGCTTCTGGGGCTCTCGGGGTGTCTTTCCTAAGACAGGGTTGAAACCCGGCGGAGTGGCTCAGCCGGCAGCCTACTGGCCACCAGGTGGCAGTGTGGCGCGCTGGAAACGGGCTCCGCCTCCCGCTCGGCCCAGGCTGGAGCTTAGCAGAGGCGCACTCCCCTTGCCCGGTGGTCCTGGGCTCTCTGGAACACTCTGTGACGCTGCCCGGTTTTGAAGGCCAGGGGTTGGGCTCACTGGCCACCTCTAAACCTAGAAGTCGCCCTGGGGGAGCCGGATGCAATGGATCCCTGCCTGCCCGTGTCCCCAGAAACACTGCACACCCTGAGGGCGTGTTGAGGACACTTCCACACCTTCAGGGTCTGTGATCTAGTTTACCACTTGGCGGAGGACAGTGCAAGATGCCTGGTGGTTACTATTCTATTCCCCATGACAAGCCACCAACGCCAGACCCAGCTGCAGCTCTTTGCCTCTCTTGTGCCCTGGGTGTCCCCTCCAGCACTGTCATCAGCTGAGAGGACACAAAGGTTAGGCCTTACCTTTCAGGCAACAGATCTTCCCGCTTGGTCACTGAATCACTGAATCACTGCGCGTCAGTGTCTGAGAGCTAAGGCCCATCTGAATTTGCCTCCCGAGCAAGAAAATGCTCCTTTCTCAAGGGGGGTTGGGGACAGAAAGATCAAGTCTTAGAACAGATACAATCTTCCCTGCCCAGCAGGCACCCATCCTACCTAAGGAATGGTGGGTGTAGATGAACATTCTGGTGTGATGGGCTTTACTGCACCCCTCCCAAGTCCTTCCTTCAGCAAATGAGACCTCTGGGGCCCAAACCCATGCCAAGTCTGGAAAATGAGAGGCGGGAGAGAGCAGTAGAGGACCCTAAAGGGGGGCTCGGGAGGTTCCCTGGTTGTGGGCTTTCCTGCCAATTGTTGGAATAAGGATTTCCGACAAATGGCTGAAGAGGCAATACAGCACCTGCCTGTGGGAAGGCAGGAAGACCCTAAAGAAGCCAATGGTGGGATCTGGGCCTCTCCATGGGGCTCTGCCACTCCTGGGGACCCAGCCAAAAGCTGCTACAATTCTTGAGATGAACACCATGTACACTGAAGCCACAGACAGAATTTATTAGAATTTGTGGAAGCATGAGATTATGTACCACGGAACAGTTTGGTTGTACAACATAGAGGAGGGCAGGAGGTTGTTGACGTACACTGTTGTCAGAAAAAAATGGAATACAGAGCGGAGTTTCACATTTTTTAAAGGCGATGGGCAACATCTATGCTCTTCCTTAAAATAAAAGAAAAACAAGAAGGAAGCGCAGAGACCAACTTGATTTGCAGTTAGTGTCAAAATCTAAATCTAGTATCACAATTGTAAGAAACTATAAGAAAACTACTAGAAAAATAGATCATCAAACAAGCAAAAAATATTTTACAATTTACATAATAAAAAACACAATTCGTTTAATGATGGCTCCATGTTCAGTAGAAGAAAAAGTTTACCCGAGAAACTACAGCTCTTCAGGTTTGGTAATAAACCAACCCTCACAGGGCTCATCCCCCTTGGTGCTCCACACACCCACTGACGCTGAAAGGCACAACTTAAGCAGGAAACTTATTTTAAATATATATATTATAACTTCTCAAATGGGAAAATAAGTCCCAAAATTAAAAAAAAAGTTTGTCATCAAGAAACACAAGATCATATACCTTGTTAATAAATTAACAAAGTCTGAGTGCATCATCTGAGCCCTGCTTCCTGAGCCTGCTAGACACTCTCACACCCTGAGAAAATCCCCTGGACTTTACGGCCAAGGTCGTCCATCTCATGTGGGTCTTCCAGCCAGCAGTTCAATATCTAGAGAATGATCCAGGATGGCTGCTTAATAACTGTGCCCTGAGACCCTTGGCCAGTCCACATCCCGTTGAAAGAGAGCGCAGCCCCAACAAAGCAACGGGCACAAAGACTCTGGATTATGGTGATGAAGAGGAAAGTTAGTCGATTTTTTTTTTTTTTTTTTTTTTTTTTTTTACCTAAAAACCCCATCTCGGGCATCATAATGATGATGTTGGAATACAGAGTGTAGTTTCTTACACCACTGGATCAATAAAGCATTTCATTACCCAAAAAAAGTCCGAGAGTCTGACAAAATGTACATCTCACTCTCCCCAAGGAGCCTTACATACAATACTTATTATAATGGCAAACAGATATATTTTAAATTATACATAACAATTATACAGAACATATATTTAGTTCCACTGGAAAGGAACTAACAGTTCCACACACACGCATCACACACCTATGCCCATCAGTGTGGATGTGCCCACAAACATGCCTCTCCATCCATCCTGGAACACACCGGTCATGAGGCCCGTCGTCATGATGGCTCTTATGAGATGTGTAACAGTGGAGCATTCCAATCAGAAAAGATGGGTCCTGGTACAGAGCCAGGCAGAGGTGCCCAAAATGCCAGTGAGCTCACCTGCCCTGTCGGTAGGGCCCCTGCGAGGCGTGTTCACTCACCCAAGGAACCCAGCCTCCTACCCTGACCTCATAGTTCTGTCTCCAATGTTAGGCCATCCTATTCAGGAGAGCAAAACCCAGTCAGTTCAGAATGTCTGCTCAGTGGTGCAGGTGGAGGGGAGAAGGTCCAGCAGAATCCACCTCCCCACCCACCCCCCCAGCACAGCAAATGCAGCGACCGAGGGCCAGGCAGGGCCAGGTGCCTCATCCAGCTGTAAACTGACGCCGCAGGTGCAGAGAGGAGTGTTTTGGGCCTTGGGTGGCAGCCCATGGTGTCCAAACTACACAACACATGGGACCAGGTGGCTGATTGCCTGATAGACTCAATGGAACAAAATCAAAGGTCATGGAGATGTGAGTAGTTCTGACTACAGCCTAAATTTAGCAGTCCTTCCAAAATAGCCTGGAAAAGATGGCTCTATCACTACTCCCTCTTGGTTTGGAAAAATAAATTCAGCCCAAAGTCCGGCTGAGGGGGTGTGAGCAGGTGGGGTAGGGCAGGTGCAGGGGCCAAGGGTCCCCCTCTTGGAAGGTCCCCAGAGGCCTGCCTATTTCCTTGGAAAACCCCTTCATTCCCTCTTCGGCAGAGGTCCTGGGGCTCCAGTTTGCTGAGTTTTTAGGAGAGAAGTCATAAAAACATGCCAGGGGGATTTTGGAGGCAGGAAGGGGCGTTAACTCATCACAATGAGTCTTTCCATCCTGAGCATTTGGGGCTGGGGCACAGATGAGTAGACACAATATCTCCAAAGGATGTGTCGCTAGATGTGTGGAATTTCTGACTATGCGGGAAAATACTGGCTGAGCCATGAAAGTGACAATCCTGTTCTTGTTTGGTGGGGGGTAGGGACAATTTTGGTGGTTTTTCTTTTTGCCTCTGTGTGTGTGCATGCATGTGTGTGTATTTCAGAGACAGTAATGAGGGGTGTGATAAGAAGCGTATTCCCACTGAGAGGTGAGCCCCCACACCCTCCCTATGACATGGTCCTCATACACAGAGAACAAACTACCCTCAACAAGGGCACGGGGACATGTGCACTGTGTCCGAGTCACCCCCAGGGGCCCTGCTCTGACGGGAGTGGACAGGGGCTCTTCCTTAGACTAAGCTGCACACCTCCTGTGGGCACCTCTGCCTCTGGGCTGGGTGGTGGGTTGGCGGAGGGGAGCACCTGCTGGGAGAGTCTCATTCATGAGACAGTGCAAGGGAAATGCACCTTTCTCAATCAGTAGAGCCATGGGTTTTGTTAGTAAAAAAGGTCAGCTATAGTCAGAGTCTTTTGGGTACTGTCTTGCATGGAAATTTCGGCCAGAAGGGAAATTAAAGTAAAAAAAAAAAAAAAAAAAATTCTCTTAGACACATTCTCCTTCCAGTTTTTTGCTTACGTGGAAAAAATACCGGACAAATGGAGCAAACGGATAACAGGCCCCAAGAAGACAGCAGACAACCCAAACCCAAACAAAATAAGTTAATATTTATCAAAATAGTTCACAGCACCAATCTACATAAATTGAAATACTCTTCTTTGGAAAACCAAGCTTTGAACTCTTGGGACCCTCTGCGGGCGGCCTGAGCGACTCGGCCCTGGGCTGCCGGCTGCCCGCCCCCACGGGCCAGCCCAGCCACTCGGCCATTTCACACGTGCTTAACTGTTTTCTCTCAGAACCTTCTGGGGCAGAGTCAAGGAAAGTGCTCTCAATTTACCAGGCTTCTTTCTACCAGATTTGTGCAAAAGCTGGGGGTGGAGGAGGGGGGCAGGGAAGACATGGGAAAGTGAGCTTTGAAAGCAGCATTTACATTTTCTGTGGTGTCCAAAATGCCTGTCTCCCTCAGTTTCCATCAACACGGAACCTTCTGTCTCCCGAATTACACTCTGACTAGAGAAGGATTCGGCTAGCATTCCCGTTTCCTCTGGCTTCTGTCTGGGAGCGCCACAGGATGGGGGTGGGGGGCACAGTGTGCTATGTAGAGACTTAGGGAGGCATGGGGTCTGGGCAGGGTTACAAACCCGTATACACACCTGCACATCTGGACAATGAGTACATCAGAGGGACAGCAATACAACCCCAACTGTCTCATGGGTGGGCCCCGCACTCCGAACAACACACTGATGGCACAGAGTAATTATTTGGCCATTTTCCAAGTTAATGTTAAGCACCAACATATTTGCTGGAGTGACTCACAGAAACTAACTGGAGGGCTCAATTCGATCACACTTAAGAGAGGGGGCAAACAGGTCATGGCAGGGGCCACACGTGGCTGGGAGGACTGGTCACCATCACCTCAGAACAAGTAGACACCTGTCCTGGGAACCTTTTAAGATCCCAGACACTGACCTGAAAGCATCAGAGGCAGGATTTAGTGAATGGGAGAGACCCACAGAAAATGGTATTTTGAGCTCTGCTAATTTGAGGCCAATCGTACATAAACACAGCGTCACGTTCCAGTGACTCAGACAGGCGGCCAGCAGTGAGAGGCGCCAGGGCAGCAGGAACGGGCCGGCCGCAGGGAATGTGGCTGAAGGAGGTCCCCTGAGCCCATGCATCCTGGACTGGAGACAGCGCCCCCCAGCCTTGCTCTCGCAGTGGCGCTGCTACGGTGCTGGGGGCCAGGGTCTGTCAAGGCAGCAGAGCAAAGACCCCGCATGGAGGGGAAGAGGAGAAGGGGTCATGGTCCTAAGGCCCCTTCTGGAAGCTACTTGGAGGGCAGGAGCAGGAGAAGGAAACCAGTCCTGTTTTTCCTTTTTGAGTGAACTGATGGCCTTTGGTCCTGGGGTGAGTCTGTGGGGACATGCTATTTTGTGGTATTCATCTTGCATTTATGGCCGGCTGTTTGGGGCCGAGCAGGGAGATGGCTACTACGAGTCTGGAGTAGGTGCCCTTTCAAGTCCAGAATGGTGCCTGGTGACAAGAACCCTGGTGGCCTCCATTCTGCTTGGGGCCGCAGCAGCGCAGCAGGAGAGGAGCTGCTTTCTTTGTGAAGAGGGAGGTTAAGGGGCGCAGTGGCCAGCCACAGCCAAGTGGCCCAGGCCAGGCAGCTGTCAGAGGTGACCAGGGGCGGTTGAGCCTGCTGCAGCGCAAGGCCGGGCAGGCCCCACACACGGTGGGTTAGGGCTGCAGTCCAGGTAGTGCATCTTCCGCTGCTCAGGGGCCTGGTGGTCGTCGGTGGGTCCTGTTGCATTGGCGGAGACAGCGAGGTGCTTCTGGGTCCTCCGTGGGCATCCCTCAGGGCTGTGGCCACCTCCGGAGGATAGGGCTGTGTGTCACTTGCAGTCCAAATTGCCATCAGGAGTCCTTGCTTGGCCAGTGGCCAGGGATGCCTCCTCACTGTGCCATAGTCCATAGCCGAAGTAGATGGCAAAGCCTGCAGGCCAAGGGCAGAGCACAATGAGCAGAGCGGGGGGTTGGGGGGGGGCTCCAGGGAAGCAGGCAGAGCCGCCCTGGGCGAAGCAAACCTCGCCACGCTGCCTGCCCCTGGCCGTTCTACGCTTGGAGAGACGACATGACTCTTCAAACAGGGCCAGCAGCGGTGGCCGACGGGAAAGCCTCATACCAGGGAAGCTCCGCAGCAGGGGCAGTGGCTCCGTTGGGGGCCCCGGGGACATCAGTCCCTCAGCTTCATCCACTGGCCACCTGGTTGGGGGCCTGTGACTGCTGCAGGGGCCAGGACAGACACTGCGGAAACTGTACAGCTGTGCTGTTCCCTGCCAGGGTGGGGTCCCAGTGGCCACTGGGTCGCCCTGGGTTTCCGTGCTGTCCACACAGTCCCGACTGCCTGTGTTCTCTGCGTAAGTGACTGTCACATTTCAGGAGGCATTCGGGTCACCTGGGAATGTATGCACCATAGGAATCCAGCCTGACCCAGTGCTGGGCACTCCAAAGGTCTGTGGTTGGGTCCAGATCCCATCCAGTGACTGTGACCCATGTGGCCCCTGGGCCGCCCTTATGCTGGTGACATAAGGAGAGCAGGCCTTAAAGGAAGGACTCAGCTCCCAAAAGTACAAGCAGCAGCTAATGCCTGGAAGCCAAAGCTCACACCGGGGGTGTTCAGAGGCAGGCACTTTGAACGTCTGGCAGGAAGTGAGCACCTGGCCCTGCAGTCTCAAGGAGTGGGCAGGGGGCTGAAGGTGGACGGAGCCGGGTCTCACAAAAGGCCCCACAGGAGCTGCCTGTCCAGCTAGACACAGACTTTGAGGGGAGCGAGGGATCGGCAGAGAACAGGGCAGTAAAATACCATCTAGAGCTGGTATAGCAGCAGCCGTCCACCCCAACAGGGGGCAACCCAGGACTGAAAGGTTTGGCAGAACGATGGTCCTGAGATTATTGCTCTAGTCCGGGATACTGAGGGGCACAGGTCAAGGCTAGTCCCCCAGCATCAGCACTCAGCCTAAACACTGAGGAAGAAAACTGAATCCATCTCCTGCAGCCCCCAGAGGTAGAAGCCCAGAGAGAGAGGCCAGGCCACGGTCAGGCCCAGACAGGACCATCGCCTACATGGCGACACCCACGCCTCTGCAGGCCTGCCAGCGCCCACAGCCCACGTGGAGAGGTGAGGCCCCGACTTTCCCACTAGGGGGAAGACGGACTGATGCTTTATCAACGGCAGACTTATAGCCTTGTTCTGATTAACCTCCAGCTCTTGCTCAATGACATAACTAGTTCAGGCAAGAGGCTATTAAAACGAAAAGTACCTGAAAGGAAGGAAAAGACCCACAACCTACCAGGAGCTCCTCGTTGGGAGAAAACTGCTGACTACCTGGGTTTCCACTGTGTTTTGAAGTCTGAACCAAGGGAGGCTCAATGACATTAGCCACCCAATCAAACAGCAGGGGTGTGAGTGAGCAGCAGAGGTGGGAGACCTCAGGGAACACTGGAGTGTGGGACCTGCTGGTCACAGCAGAACCAATGAACTGACCTACCTATCAGCATCCACACTGCAAACCGGATCCACGTGCCTTGGTCCAGCTGCATCATGAGATAGACGTTCACAAAGATGCTCAGGACAGGAAGGAACGGCAGGAAGGGCACCTGCAACACAGGAGGCGGCCGCGTCAGTTCTGACAGAGTTAAGAGCAGGGACCTGGTGCCTATTTGAATCATTTAGCAAAACCACCTAGAAAACATCATGCTCCTGACATTCCTGTGGATCGCTGAGATTTGTATGGACTGCAATCTTTATATATGGAAGAGGAAATGAGTGCCAACCCCACCCCTGTACCCCCAACCCCTTCCAACACAAATATGTCTACACGCAGGCAAATCCTAACAGGTGGGAGTTTGGGTCTAAGCAACTAATTGCCAAAGTAAGCTCTATTTCGATTGTCCACTCCTGTTATTCTTCCACTAAAGGAGAGGCTAGAAATAGAATTCCACTTTACCCCTAAGGTGGAACTATTTTATTATTTGTATAATCTAAAAGTGCAGAAGCCTTAGTCACCTCCAAGCCTTGGTGATGACATGTGATCCACCAGGACAGCATTTGTGAGAAGCCCCTGGGGATGAGGTGCGCTACACCGCCTGGGAGCCAGGGGCAGGGAGGGGTGTCTTCCTCCAGAGTCAGGCACTCAGCAAGGACCGTCTGTGCCCATGGGCCCATATTCTCTTGAGGCTGACCGGAAAGCACCTCCTGCCAGACACCTAGGCTTAGGGGAGCCCATGCAGGGTCTGTCCCACTAGGCAGTCCCCTGCAGACCTGTCAGGCAGAGCCACTCACCTTAAATGAGAGCTTGGTCTTGCTCTCAGGCTGTCTCCAGATGATGGCCGTGACCACTAAGCAGAGGATGGCAGAACCAATGAGTAAAAAGACTGCCCACAACTCCCCATTTGTCAGAGCCTTCTTTCCAAGCACAGCCATGATGCAGAACATGATGATAAGAATTGCTGAGAGAGAGAGTGGGAGAGAGAGATACATCTCAGCCATTTCTCAAGTTCCCACAGATACCTTCAGCTCTCCCTAAAAGCTGCGGAGAGGGAGGCTCTATATCTGTAGGCATCACCTACAATGAGGACAGAGTCACTAACAGCACAGTGCAGCAGCAAGACACCCACCCCCACACCCAGTGACAAGAAATCAGCAAGCAGGGCCCCAGACAGATTACAGGGAAGGGGAGGCTCTTACCTATGAGGCTGGTTGAAATGTTCACTATTAGCCCAGAGGATTTGGAGGGCTCCATGTTTTTGGGTGAAAGTATACTTTTCAAAGAAAACCTTTCTGCTTCTGGTAAAAAGCCTGCCTGGGAATCGCTGGTGCTCACCAATTCATTCTGGTCTACTTGGTCCAGCTCCTCAGTAGTTCTGGCCATCTGGTATACCATGTTAGGTTGCTCTGGCTGATACCTGCACACAAATGGGACCGTCATGACATGCACAAGGATACACAGTAATTCAAGTTCTTAGTACGCCTCCAAAGGTAAGTTGCCCAGGACATAAAGCATCATATGGAAAGGTGATGGTCAGAATGATGTCTTCTCTGGCAAAGCAGAAACACAAGAGGAGACCTGGATCCTCGCCTGCTGTTTGGGCTTCTGACAACACCCTCCTTGGTGTCTCTGTATTGAGACAACTTGACCTTCATCATAAACCAGCCCAGAGAAATGTCCTGAGATGGTTTCTCTGGCTCTGAGAGTAGCACTGGCCCTTGGAAGCTTAAGATATTAGGCCACTTCCAGCAAAACGAGGCTCCAGGAAGCTAAATGCACAGACAGAAATAGAAAGCAATAACATTAAGGTCCTATTTGGTGCAGAGAACTGGAGAAATGTGTCTGCAGGCTGATGGCTTTGAGATACTCTGTTTGAGAGACTTAATTGGATCAATTTATTTTAAAGCTCCAAGTGCCCTGGTATAAATAAATCTACAGAGCTGGGTGAAAGACCGAGCCTGTGGCATGATTTCCAAGGTACAAGCTACCTGCAAATGGAGCAGTCATTTTAAATGAGGTTCCTTATCTTCTCACTCAAAATAAACAGAGCTCAAATCTTTTCCACCAGCCTTGAAAAATAGAACGCCTTATGAATTATTTTGCATATAGTCTAAGAATAAGGATAAAGATAGTCACCATGTTTTCACTGATTCACTGCTATAACACCATTCGGTCAATTAGCACAAACAGTTTTAGCTGATTCTACATAGTCACTACCAAGGCTTGATCCAGCTGTTACATACATTAGCTGCTGAGCACATTAAAAATGGGATCAGTGGCCTTGCAAGTAGAAATACCCGAAAACAAATAAAGAGGCTCTTGCCAGGTGACCAACACTAAGAGTCTCTATGAGTACATGTTCTCATGATGAATGCTACCTTGGGCCATTTCTGGGACTTCAGAAGCAGAACGCTGTCCTTCCAGAGCAAAGTAAAACTGGCACGCAGAGGTATGCTTTGGAGGTAGCTGGGACACCAAACTTAAGCCCGGGGCTGCTTTATTATCTCTGCCCCGGGGCTGGCCTGGGCACTTCAAGGCCACAACAGCCAGAGCCTGGAAAGCCTTCCCGAACGTCAGCCCCAGCCACCCTGCACCACACACTGGGACCCCTTCCTCCAGCGGCAGTGCAGTGAAGCCGGCACCGTAACCTGAGCTTCAAAGGTCATCACAGTTGCCTAAGTTTCATTGGATTCTCCCAATTTCCACCAGGGCCAGTCCCTAGGCCGCTTTGCCCCAAGAACCTGGACCACACTGAAAACATTACCCAAGCCTTCAGAAAATCTGATCCCAGGATTCAGGCCCGGCAGCTGAGCTCAGAACCTATCTTTACTCTCCCAACATCCAGCCAGAAAAATGAGGGCACAAAACAGAGGGAGGTGGGGCCACCCTGACTCTTTGCAAGGATGTTCTCTGTAACTAGGTTCTCGACCACCAAACCCTACCCTCTCCTGGGCAATTCCCAAGGGAGCTTTCAACGACCTAAAATTTACACTGCCGGAACCATTCATTTGAACTGCTAAGAGGCTAGCAGGGTGCATGTGCATTTCTGTCATGGGACCCAGAAAAGCCATACATACCTTAAGACCAACACACAGGCAGCCACCAAAGAGTAAGCCAGGAGAGTGCCGATGGACATGAGGTCCACCAAGTCCTTCAGGTCAAAGAGAAAGGCCATCACAGCTGGGGAGAAAAGCATCAGTATTCGTGGACGGTCCTCTACACATACTGACGTCCAGAACCACCACCCACCCGTGATCCAGCACACATAAGGGGTGTTGTTTTTTCTTGCTCCCCACACACCCAGCCCTTTCCATGAAAAGATGCTTAAAGGAAGAATAAACCATACATAGTCCTCAACAGACGGTAATTTTGCCTATTCCCAACACTACAGAGAAGCTGAAGTTCAGACAGGTTGGAAGAGTTACCTAAGGTCACACAGCTAGTAGGTAGAAAAGTCAGAATTTAACTAGGTTCTTGTGACTCTGAGTCCGGTGCTTCTTCTTCTCCATTATGCTGCCTCGGGGACAAATCATGTACATCTACCCATTTACTCATCCATCCATCAATCCACCCATCATCCAACTGGCACTCATTAAGAGCACGGTATACACCACTGAAGAGGCGGGAACAGTATCTGGCATATCATCCAGAATATATGAATCGGTCAGCAAGAGTGATGAGGGGGTGGGTGAGGGCGGATGAGGCTCCCGACCCAGACATGAGCATGGAAAACAGGGTTACTTCCAAACGATCTCAGTTCCTTCACCATGACCACACTTAAAAAAAATAATAACAACACATGCATGCTTATTCTAAAATCCTTCGTACTTTTTGAGAGTGTGTATGTGTATTAATGGGAGTACGTATGTTGTTCCCCATTCAGACAAAAACTTGGCTAGATCTACTTTGGGGTATTTTCAAATCATTCACAATCAAGACAAGTTAAAATATAAACACAAAACCATTCCCTTTCCACAAATACTTCTCAAGGTTCTGTAAATCACTGCAGCTAAAAAAAAAAAAAAAAGTAAATTGGGAATAAATAATAGGATTTAAGGGCAGAGAAGACCTGGATAATTAGAACAGTGCCCAACTACGCATGTCACAAATGCCTGCATTCCTACTCACGGAAAAACTCAAGACAAATTTCTTCAATGTGAGATGATTTTAGAAAACCTAATACTTTTTACACTCCCACCAAATAAAAAGAAAGAGGAAATCCTTGGTTTGGTAAATGTACTTTGTAGTCTCTTCAATGACTATAGTTTCATTTCCCTTCATCAGCACGGAAAGGAAATTAAAGCCAGTCTTTAATATGATCAAATTACATGTAAATACTAAAAAAAAATCTTCAGTTTCCAATGCCTTAATCCCTTAAATATGTTGGTGATATTATGACACATAGTATCCCTTAACCTGAGCACTGTGATCACTTGCAAGAATGTAGAGTTACATTGGTAAATAATAAAAAATTAGGTTTCTTCCACTGTACAATATTAATCCACAAAACGAGCACACTTTGCCAAGGGCATAAACACTACTAATAACCATTCATTTAAGACAGTCAAATGTCTGACCAATGGCCATTTGACAAATCCCTGTGGGACAAACTGTGACCGGTGTCCTGTGTCCTAATTTACACAAAAACCCTGTTGCTCTACTCAGGCCCTGGAGGGAGCCAGCCTCTCTGGCATAAAAACAAACCAGGAGCGAAGCAGAAGCCAGCTCTACACTAAAGGTGTGCTTTCTGCCTTCACCTCTCTGTGCCTCCGCTTCCACATCTGCACAATGGGATCACACTGCCTCTCAAGCTACGAAATGCCATCATTACAGGAGGAAACATAGACAACAAACAGCATGCAGTGCACGTGCAAATACGTTCCTGCCCTCCCTCCTTAATCCAGAGCTCCTGGCATATCGCACAGACCAGTGGTCCCCAACCCCCGGTCCACAGACCGATCGTGGTCCGTGGCCTGTTAAGAATGGGGCCACACGGCAGGAGGTGTGCGGAGGCTGAGCAAAACCTCATCTGTATTTCAGCCATTCCCCATTGCTCGCATTACTGCCTAAGCTCCACCTCCCGTCAGGTCAGCTGCAGATTTGGATTCTCACAGGAGCCTGAACCCTACTGAGAACTGTGTACGCGAGGGATCTCGGCTGCACGCTCCTTGTGAGAATCTGATGCCTGCTGATCTGAGGAGCAGCCGAGGCTGTGATGCTAGGGCTGGGGAGTGGCCGCAAATACAGATCATCATTAGCAGAGAGGTCTGAATGCACGGAGACCATAATAAGTCAATTGCTTGCAGACTCATATCAAAATCCTACCAGTGAGTGGCAAGTGACAATTAAGCTGCATCTGGTGGCAGGCTGTAAAGCCATTCCCCCATCCCCCAGTCTGTGGAAAAACTGTCTTCCACAAGACCAGCCCCTGGTGCCGAAGAGGTTGGGGACTGCTGACACAGACTCAAAGCATTCTTCTGTCCACTCATGCCGTCTGTCAAAATCATCCTCTTGGTGAGGAATCTCATATTTGGTAGGATAAACCCCCTCTGGGCCTGCCATTATTTGGACACTTAGGGTAAACAGTTTCAGCAGCAGCGCTTTCAATGTCCCCTGGGGAAGAGGTGGTACGTTTTATACAACACTACTCACAAGGAGCTCGTTTCCCAGACAACTCATGAGCTAAGATACAAGGACACTAAATTTCCAGTAATAACACAAAGTCTCACTTGGCTTGTAAATGCATGGGGATATCATGTCACTGAAGGCCCCTCAGGGACACTCAGGAAAAGAGAAGAGCCATGCCTTTAAGGGGTCACGTGTGTCCTAAGCTCTGGCCAATGAGAGGATGATAATAACAACAGAATTCTAACTATTTGGGAATTTCATCACATTCCTGTAGCACTGGCCTCTGCCTTTTGTCAAAAGGACAGTTACTTTGCAATAAACCAGGTTTTAAGGATAAAAACCAAATGTTAAAAAGACCAGTTAAAACTTCTCATGGGCCACAGTACAATTTAGGGCATTTTCCTAGGGCGTAATAACAACTCAACTGTTGAAACATTTCCATGTGAAATTAGTTGCAGTTCTTACCAGCGATGGCACCTGAGGTTAACGTGGCAATTATTGGTGTTTTGGTCCTATTGTTGATTTTGGCCAAAAATTTAAATAGCAGTCCATCTTCAGCCATGGCATAGATAACTCGAGGCATGGGAAACATGGAACCCAAAAGGCTAGATGGAAGAAAAAGGCAAAAGCTTCGGTAAGATAAGCTGACCAGGAATCAAGGCACCAGGATCTGACCAGGCCCAGCTGACTTATGGGAAGCGGTAGCCCTGAGGTCTCCCCCCCCCAAGGACTGGTACTGGTCAGGCTCATGCCAAAGACTCAGAATTCCAAACACCAACCCCCTAAAAAAGCACTTATTCTGAGCATGTGCAAGTGTAAGAGTGGGAAAGGCCTAACAAACCAGCACAAAACTACTTATCATTTTTCTGGAAGGGAAATTTTATATTTATTCTTGCAGTTACTTGCAGCTAAATCAAACAGAAAATAAAAGAATCCCAGCATCCATGAGGATGTCTCCGTGGTAAATCAATATTCACCGTATCGTTGCCGTTTGTACAGGCTGGTAGGAAACGGCAGGGGCAAAACGCCCCTCATTGAAAGGCCCTCACTCCCTTTCTAAGGTCGCCCCTGCTGGAGGTCAAGCCGAGGCCATGCAGTGTGCAAAAAGCTGGCCCGGTCCAGCAGCCAAACTCAGGGACAGAAAGCCAGTCCCTGGCTGAGCAGAGGATGGCCTTGGTTTCTTCAAGAAGATCAACGACATAATCAATTCTTGCGTGATTGACAGCAACAACAAGGGAGAAACCGCAGAATCAGGGTTCTGGTGATTTGGGGTACTGGCTCCATTTCCAGGGAAAAAGGTAACTGTAATGGCAGACCTGCACATCCAGCTTTACTTGGCCCTCAGCACCTGACGTCTGAGATTCCTCACCTGGTAGACAGAGCGCAGAGGGAGCCGACGGCCACTGCGTACTTGGCGCCTTCCCATCCTACATGCTTGAAGGCATCAGGCAGGGGGCTGTCCTTGTCCAGGCATAAGTATGGCATCATGAGCGTGAGGGCAGCCGACACCCCGAAGTAGGCGATGAAACAAATCAGGAGGGAGGCGACGATGCCCACGGGGATGGCTTTCTGGGGGTTCTTGACTTCTTCACCTAGAAGCAGCCAGGAGTCAGCCCAAGAGGGCGAGGTGATGAGGGGCGTCCCACGAACCACGAGGCCCCAGGCCTTTCAATATCCAGGGAGTCTGCCATCACAAAGGACTCCCACAGAACTCGCCTCTGTGGGGACCAGGGTCTCCTGGGCTCTGGAGACACGGGGTGGCCCTTGAAACATGGGATGGCCCTCAGCAACACAGACCAGATGACCTCTAGGCCCCAGATGGCATTCTTGGCTGTTACGTCATGGTTCCGCCAAGGAAAAGACTTGTTTCCGTTGGCAGGGAGATTTGGGAGGTGCAGTGGAGCCTAGACTATTTGATTTGCCAGGATGACAGTATTTTTAATGGCCTCGTGTCTCCGGATGATGCACAGATAGGAAGTCAGGCTGTGGCCTCGGCTGTCATTATCCCACTCACTCTAGCAGGACAGTTAGTCACACTCATGATGCAGTTTCCTGTCAGGAACTGCCCCTCGGGGAAGTGATAAAGGAGGGGAGCCTTAGCAGGAAGCTGCAGTCTACACGTTACTCGTGTGTGAAAGCTTGGCAACCAGCACACGCCTGCAGGAAGGAAGACAGTGGCCCGCGGGTAAGTGAGGCCGGCCGGTGTGGGCGCGCAGCAGTGCCGGACCAGAGGGGGGGCAGGCATACCTGTGGTGGCAATGCAGTCGAAGCCCACAAAGGCGTGGGGCAGGCATACCTGTGGTGGCAATGCAGTCGAAGCCCACAAAGGCGTAGAAGCAGGTGGCTGCTCCTGATAGGACACCGGAGAACCCGAAGGGCATGAAGCCACCGACACCGAGCCTCCCTGCTTTCGTGTCGCTAGAAAAAAAGAACCACGCAAAGATCACAACACCAGCTTCACGGTTCAAAACAGTCACCACCTGACTTATGCCCACTGCTCCAGCCCTCAGTCCACAATCCCTGACAGCTGTCACCAGCCACTGCATGCCAACTCTGTAGGCAACAGGCCCCTCGATTTGCGTGGCCCAGAGCCACAATGGTGTGTTCTAAGCCTTTTCCAGAAGCACCTTCTAAATATTGACTTGGAGTGGGGGTGGAATGTAGGAACTGTGACGAGGTGTCCAGCAGGAAAAAGGGAAAAACCAACAACTGCAGCCCCTCCCCCAGCACCCCAGAGAAAGAAATGAAGCCAGGCAGAGCGGGGGCCCAGACCTAGGAACAAAATGCAGAAAGTCTCTATCTTTACCAATAACTTAGATCTCAAAACAAGCATTTCCAGAGACACTGATTTGAAGAGTGATTTGTTTTAGTCAACAAAAATGCTTCCTAAGCACCCACATGCACAAGGTAAATGGCTGGGACGCTTCATGGGTGGGGACTGGTGCCCACCCATGCTGGGCTCATGGGTGATGCTCAGCAGTATTTGCTGAAGTAATGAACTCAAAGTCAAGCATATTTTGTGATCCCCGAAGTCCTTGAAGATCCAGAAAATAGTCCCAACGGATCAAAATGTATGACTCTAGACACTAAGCTTCAACAGAGAACGCATCACCCCTGCCGGGCCCCATCTGGGTGGCCGTCTGTGGCATTAGTCTACCTCAGGTCCCGCCTGTCACCAAGTAATCTTAAATCTCAGCCACCTGAAGAGCTGCCCCACTCCTCCCAGTCTGAGAGGGGCAGCTTCAGCTCCTCACTTAACACGGAGCCCCAGAGGGTGCTCACACCTCCCCGTTCAGCTGGCGGCCTGTTCACACAGACCACCTCGCCTCCCAGCCTGAGAACAGAAATGAGATAGCATATACCATCCCTGTAAGCACTGATGCGCTGAGGCTGGGTTAGCAACTCATTTTGGCAAATTTGCTTTCAGTGGGATTTATCAACAGGCTAATAAAACAAACAGTTTGGATCCAATTATTTTCTAATGCGGAATAAGCCTTTTTCTGATTCCTTGGGAATGATTACATTTCTCAGTTCCAAAAGCTGCCACAGGGCCACCGGGACTTGCTGTGGTTCAGTAGCAACGTGAGGGGAACCCCAAGAAACACGCAAGTGATAGATGTGGGTAAAATTTCACCAGACTCAAATGGAAGCCTCAACCTAAAGTATGACTGAAGTAAACCACCAACCCAGGTACAAAAAAAGGCTGCCCAGGACAGGTAAGTCAGCAAAGTGCAGTCCACAATCCACCCTGTCTCCCAGGGGCCCGGCTGGAGGACGCTCCAGGGCCCATGAATCACAGAGAACATGGACACCCGGTGAGCTGGCTTCTAAAATCACAGCACGGTGTGCTGGGAACTGCCTCCGAACTCATGCAGGATGAAGCCCCTCCACACTGTATGGTCTCATTGGGGAATGCTTTAGAACTTCAGAGAGACAAACAATTTCATATACGACTGTGTGGCCATTGTCAGAAACACAAATCTACAGCTGGTGGAAAAAAAAAAAAGGAAAAATCTTACAGGTTTACAGGCTTTAATAAAATGAATACGCAAGGTACGTACCCATCCCAGTGAACTCTACCTCTTAAAGTGGCCGGCTCGCTGCCCTTCATGGCTGTGTCCCCAGGGCCGGGCAACAAATGCCACTTTGTCTAGGGGGCCAGTATAGTTCATCATTGCTGGGACATATAGTGTAAGGATGGCCAATGAAAGTAAATACCATAGCTGGCATGAACAACCTCTTCATAAAAACAATAAAATGAAATCTTCACTGACAACCAGGAAACATTTAATTCCTGACCTGGGAACAGCAACCAGTAAGACAGCTGCCCAAGGTTTTCAAAGTTGACTGCTGCTCCTAAGCATCTTTGAGCTGACTTTACCCCACCCTAAGTGAATGGGTACCAAGAAGTTTGGCAAAAATTTGGCAGGAATGCGTGGGAAAATATATTAAGCGTCCTCATTTCTCTGTAATAGAGTTTAGTTCCCAAAAGAAAGGCCCTTTTTATCTGAAATGTTAACCATATAATTTTAGAGTTACCAAAGTCTCATGCATTTAATTCAATAACTTCCTGCTTGCGTTCCAGTCACGAACTAGTCCCACATCAGTGCCTGCCCGTTAATTAGACCACTCGCTGGACACCTAGCCTATAATAACCAGCAGCCAAGCTGGCAGGTGACCCACTCAGACACCAGGGTCCCAGGCTCCCTTGCGGTCAGAGGTGGCCGTCTACTGAATTCTGGCCAGGGGAATGTAGGCAGAAGGGATGTGTGTTTCGAAGATCTGTCCTTAAAAGCACTGGGAACACTCTGTTCCACATCTGCCCCCTTTCTGCGACAGCTGGATTGTGCCAGTGCCCACAGCCCGGCTCTGACCAGGCGGGTGAGGGCAACATCCTCACCGATGACCCCGGAAGGCCTATGCATTGCTGTGCTGGCCCGGCAACCGAACTGCCCATTTCAGGACCTGAGACATCATTTAAAACCCATTCCATTTTAGAAGGGTCTCTTTATCTGAGCAGTTTAACCTTTAGCCATAACTGAAAGAGACTCATAGGTAAAGTCAGACTCCTTGTTCTCCATCCTGGGACCCTAAGTTCCACCTGCAAATCTGATGAAAAAATAAAAAAGATACATTATAATTGTTTGGCTTTGTGTCCTAGATAATAAGAGTTTGTCGGTGAGGGTTCACTGCGAGGTCTGAAGAGGCAGGGGGTTGGGAGCAGTCCTGTCACCTTCCTCTAGCCCTGGGGTCCCGAGCCAGAGACACGTCAGAGGGATGGGGCCACTGCTTTTCCCGGCTGATGCAGCCCAAGTTGAGTGTGGGAGAAAGAGATTATTATAATCACAATTTGATAACTTTAGTAATTCTGAAAACCTTTGTAAAAGCCCATGACAAAAGTTCCATGTATTGTTTTCCATGTTATTATTAAATATTTCAAAATAAAGTGGTGTCACCATGGTATTGCAAAGAAAATCTTTTCTGATCACAAAACTCAGAAGAAGGTCATGAAACAGAATATGAGAAAAAAGAGATTACTTAGTGAGTCTGACAGTGATTCTCAGCTGTGCACATTTTGGAACTGGAATGAAGATTCTGTTTTGCCTGGTAGCGCCTTGTCATAGAATGTTTTGTATAGTAGAGGGAAATAAAACAACACAAAATTTCAAGCCAATAAAACATCCTCAGCTACTTCACTACAAAAAAAATTAACAAAATATTCAAATTCAGATCACATTATTAGAAGAAAGATTCGTCTAGTTCTAGTCAATCACATCCCCCAAATACACAATCTGTCACATGCCGAGGTACGAACAGAAAAAACAACTCACTTGCCGCACAAGTGACCAGTCGCATTCTGGAAATCCTCCTCCGTGAGCTGCCAGTTTTTGAGTGACCCTTTCACAAACCCTGACACCATGATGAAGCCCAGGACCAGGACGTTGACACAGGTGAATATTTTGTTGACCATGGCTGATTCTTTCACACCAAGGGTTAAAAGTCCTGAAAATGTGCATACATAGGAAACTTTGAGTGTTAACCTCATACCAGGCAAGTCCTTCCTGGGATAGGGACAGGGACGAGGGCGACAGCTTAAGAGGAACCCACACGGCATCAAATCTCAGAAGGCTTCTGTGGGCCGCTGGGGGTGGGGCTGAGTTCATGACCTTCCTAGAGGCAGTGATCAAAACCACCAAGGTGCTGGGGTGTTTCACAACGTTATGAGGGTGCCACCCAGGGGGCACCACGGGGCGGGAGAGTAGGGGACATCCAGGCCCCCTAGGGGATGAAGTGAGCTCTTTACCCTGTGCCCTCCCCACATTAAAGCGTGTCACTGAGAACTGCCCTCAGGAGCAGGATTTTATTTCCTCCAAGGAGGAAATGCTTTGCTCAGTTTCTTGGTAGAATGAGTTTTTCAGATGAGGAAATCACTCAGATTGACTTGGGGTTGGTAGCAGTATCAGCAACGTCAAGTGTCTGTGGTTGTGGAGTCACCACCATGTACATTCCCCTGGAACTCGGTGCATGATAAATACTAAGCCGGACTAGCTCATGAACTCAAACAGGAAAAAACACCAAGTGATAAAAACGCCCAGGAAACACATGACGATGACACAGGACTACCTTGGGGTAAACGTACCATCTGGAGAGTTCTGTGGCAAACTCTCAGCTGTGCCCAGGGGACACGCAACCACCATTTATGATTAGAGAATGCTAATCTGCTGTGTATGTCTTTCATACATTTTAAAATAAAAAATGCTCACTTAAATAGATTGAACTCGGAAATGCAGGTGTAAGAACAGAAGGGAGCAATTCATCACAGAGAACAGGACACCACACTCTGCTGTGTTTTCCCTTTCGCGTCCCTCCCTCTTGTGTTTATGAAAATCTGAGTAGTGCAAACTGAATTTCCAATACACACTCCTGCCAACTGGACCAGAAATACTGCTGAGGTTGGCCTGTGCAAAATGATTCCAATTACATAGCGGGCAAAATTACACAGGTTGTTTTTAAAACCTATGCAAGGTTTTCTAACCTCAAAAGAGAAGTTACCACATTTCAGTTTAATGCTTATATCCACGAAACTCCCACCCTAGTGGGACACTGATAAGTGTCGGTAAGAAGAAGCTGCCATCAGTTGTGGGCAAGCACTATTTGAAATTTTTCAATTCTGTACACACAGCTTTTTCATGAAACTCATTTACTTAAAGGATGCTTTGACAACCAGTAGGTGTGAAACCATGGGAGACATCTTAGACATTCCAGACGCCCATTAGTGAGCCAGACAGACCTCGTTCCTCCACATTGACCTGGCAGATGAACGCCAACTTTCCTTTCCCAGCAGCCATCATGGGGTCAACAGAGTGTGTTCTTGGGTCACTTGCACAAAAAGCCTGCAGTACTAACAAATCTTACTCCATCGTCACATAAACACCTGAGGGTTCTCTTATAGCTAAATGATAGGCAAACCTCTGTGAGTCTGCCTTATGCCTTGGACCCCTCCCTCCAACCTGATGGCTTTCTCACTGTGTGGCTGTACCTGTTAAGATGAGAATTATAATCACAGCAAAGATGTCTGGGTTTTCGGCCAGCACTCCGGGGATGTTCAGAGCCATATGTTTCCGAGAGAACTCCCCAATGGGTTTGCCAATCAGCTCATCGAATGTCGCACTCCAGGCTCTTGCCACACTTGAAGTGCCTGTCTCAAAACACACACACCAGAAGAAAGTGAAGAAGAGCAATTACCAAAGCATTTGTCATCGAGTTGGACATGGACAGCATCCATGCGTGTGATCGCGGCCAGTGCCCGGGGTTCTGCAGCAGCAGCCAGGCCTCGGCATGATGCGTGAACTCAGAAGTTCACGGTGAAGTGAAGAGTTTGAGAAAGCTTCTAGGGCCTGGAAAAAAATGCATTTTCCACCACGACCCAATACACACAGGTATACGTGTCTCAAATATTTAACTGAGTTATTAACGAAAGTTTTATAAAACATGTTACCCTTGCACCTGAGAGGCACTCAGTGTTTATTCAATGCTACCTATTTACTTCATTACAAAAAGAAACACTGACTGCAGGCCATGAAATTGATGGCGTGATGCACTCACAGGCTGCAGTAAGCAGTGTGCACCTTGCTCAGTAGCTCCTTTCCAAGACCCTCTGGGGGAACCGTCTTGGAGCCCAGCAGAGGAGACCAGGGCCATAGTGCATGGCTGGCCCTCACCTCTGCCACCTGCCACTCTGTGCCTGACCCTAGGCTCATGCCCACAGGTCCCCACACGCCTGCCAGCAGACAAAGCGCTCTACACTCTTCCCACACCCCAGCCACGTGGAACGCAAAGGGGGGCAGCGCTCCCCAAGCCAACAACAGCTGACTGCGGCGCACTCTCTCCCTCCCCCGGCCCCTTCTCTCTCTCTATCACAATTGGAATAAAGTCACTGCTTGTCCAGCGCTGTTCCTCAAGAAATGTCGCTAAAATTCCAATATTCACATAGAGGATTTTCCTTTACTTTCTCAAAGGGGCCTTGCCGGTGAGTGCAGTCTGGGTCGCCCCCAGGAATTTGCCGGAGTGATCTGCTGAGACTCAATTTTGCTATTTGGCCTCATGATAAATAATTTTCCAACAACTCAAAAATTTAACCACGTTTCTTCACGCTGAGCAGCCCGCCTATTATGAAATCTGTCCATCAAGGCCACGACCCAGTAAAGAAACATGGTCTCCCACCTGACCCAGGGGCTGGCTCTCTGCTGACCGGGACCCTAAACCCCACCATGCTGGCTGAGAGGGGCTGTCTGGCCTCCCCGACCCCCAGTTTCTGAGTCAGGGCTTTAAAATTCCATGTTGGCTGAAAAAACTACCCTCCCCAATGACTAAGGCTGAGAAGTTCCTAAAGTGACACATGGCACACACATCATCCCACACCAGCAAGTGGTGCTCTGGCAGAGGAGCATCAGCTGTGGTCTAGAGGTATTAGCCCTCACGCCCTCGTGTCTCACACCCAGATAAACTCTCTGCAAACACAAGGGTCAATTTAAAATAGCTACATTCCCACCAAGAGAACCCAGCTTGTGTGAATGTCTACGTTGGGCTGAGAAAACCATGGTTGTGAACTTTATTTTGGAAGTTAGAAGAGTAATCCAGGTTGGCTCTGAGCAGACACTACAGGGCTGAAAGGGAAGGTGGCTGGGCGTGTGGTAACAGGTGCCCCCAACACAGAGGCCCAGGCCTGTGGTCCCTGTAGGTTGCACACAGCACCGCACCTGACATTCCCAGGACCCACATGGCTCAACTTACCACATCTTACTGTCTTTTGAAAATATTAGAAAAAGCCCGTTAAATATAAATGGAATGTTTAATGGCTATTTGTATTTCTACTTCTGTGAATTGGCCATTCAAATTCTTTGGTTATTGTTTTATTCATGTGTTTGTTTCAACAGAATGACATGCAATGATTAGGAATATTACTATGGAAAAACAGTTAACGCTATGAAAAATGTTTACTATGTATTGTTTTATAAATAAAGAGACATACTGTGCCAAAAACATGCATCTCATGAAGAGTGACTGTCTTTTTCCCCTATCGCGTCCCTAATATCTAGCAAAATGCCTTGCACAGGGCAAGTGCACAGTAAATATTTGCTAAGTAAATGAATGAATGAATGAGAGAATTAATGTCTCCAGGTTCTCAGGTTTTTACTTTCTTCTTTGTGCTTTTCAATACTCCCCCCATTTTTCTGGGTCCATAATGAATTTACTCTAGTAGTAAACAAAACAAAACAAAACAAAACACAAAAACACTAACTAAAAGAGACTAAATCCTTTTTAACTTATTAGAAACATCCCACCGGTTCTACATCTCTCATGTTAACAGGAACGACTGGCTTGCCCTCACTAAGCCCTGATACACTTGACCGTGAACGGCAAGAGCACGGACCGGAGGGGCAGTGGTGCCCGTAAGGCTGCCTCTGCCTTTTGTAAAAGGAAAAGGGGAGACGGACAACAGTTAGGCAAGGAGGGAGCTACGGGGAAGTCGCTAGATTTACTCTATTTGAGAGCGAAGTGGTATATCCGCCCACGACTGGGAGGCGGGAACCATAGAACAGGGGGACTCACCGATGATGTAGGAGAGAATGAGGTTCCACCCTGTAATGAAGGCCCAGAGCTCCCCGACAGTGACGTAGCTGTAGAGGTAGGCCGAGCCGGTCTTGGGGACACGAGCACCAAACTCGCCATAACAAAGGCCGGCCAGCACTGAGGCCAGCGCAGCAATCAGGAAGGAGATGACAATGGCAGGGCCCGCATTCTCACGTGCCACAGCTCCAGCCAGGACGTACACACCGGCACCCAGCGTGCTGCCCACCCCCAGCGCCACCAGGTCAAAAGTGTTCAGGCAGCGGGACAGCCGGCTCTCTTCATGGCTGCAGTCCACCACCTTCCGCCTCAGCATCTGCTGACCCAGGCTGAACAGCACTTTGCACCCCATCCTGCTGATCAAATCTGCCAAAGAGAAAGAACAGGGCATGTCATCATGGCCGCCCCTTTCCTCCTTTCACCACTGTAATCACGACACACAGTGCAGCCAGGTCCCTGTTGTCATTTACTGCTAAAATGTTTTCCATCTCAGAATTCCCCAGTCGGAACACCCACCTAGGAGCCCCCCATCCCGAGGCTTGCTTGGCCGGAGTACACAGAAACACCTGACTTTACCCTGGGGTCACTGAGCAGCCGCATTTCTCTCAGTTCCTAACTGAGACCTTGTGTGGGCAGAAACTATGGAGTACGGGAAACACTCATTAGTGACACTGTTCCTCCCCTCAACAGCCACACAATTTACCAGAAAAAACAAGGTGTCATTCTAAGTGTACTGTTAGCAGAGGCAAACCAAGCCGTATTTTAATTTATTATTAAAACCCAGAGGCCTCAAGTACCAATAGAAATGTTTTTTAGGTCTTTATGGAATCGCTTGGGGGCAAGGACCAAGCTGTTTCCACTTTTAAGTTAACCCAGAGTTAGGTCCAGAGCAGAAAAATGTTGAATTATTAGATGTTTGGGCTTTCTGTAACTGTTACTACTCCAGGAGTCATTTTTTTTGTTGTTTTTTGACCCAAATGTTAGCCTTATGTGTATAAAACACTTCTGAGCACATATTGAGACAGCACATGTTCAGGTATGGCTTATGTCGCCCACCCCTCAAATGGGACACACCCGTGAGGGCCCCAGGATGCCAGGTCAACGTTTAAATGGCTCTCCCGTAATGCAGGGGCCAGCCTGCCTACTTGGTTGGGCTAGCTCCCACCTTCAAGGAGGTGAGACTAAACTCCCCACCCTGAAGTGTGGGCTACCCAGAGTACCTTCCTTCCAAAGAGGACTGGCTGCAAAGGGAAGAAAAAAGAGTCACTCTACAGTGGAGAAACAAATGGTCACCATCAGCAGCAACAGTCATGCTGATGGTGTGATGTGACAAGAAGGACCTCTCCTTGGTGACCTTCACACCCAAACCCAGAGTTCCAGTCTCAACATGAGAAAAATACCAGACGCATCACAGATGAGGCACATTCTACAAAATGCCTGACCAACACTCTTCAAAATGGTCAAAGTCATCAAAAATAAGGAAAGTCCAAGAAATTTTCAAAGGCAAGAGGGGCATGAGGAGGTATGACAACTAAGTGTCATGTGGGATCCTGAATGGGGAAAAGGACATTAGGGAAAACCTAGGAAAGTCTGAATAAAGAATGGCCTTTATTTGTATCAATATCAGTTCACACTCACACACCATACTAATGTAGGACATTAATAACAGGAAACTGTGTCTGGGATGCATGGAAACTCTCTATAATACCTTCACAACTTTTCTATAAATCTAAAACTGTTCTAAAAGAGTTTATTTTTTTAAAAAACAGCAAGTGCAGAGATAAGCTACCATCATTATTTCTGGCTACTGAGATACGAAAAAAATCACTGATTTTTCATCTTTATCATCAGTTGATACCCACTGAGCTAACTCTGCTGCAATAAAGCCACTGGAAAACAAAACAGTCTAAATGAAGATTGTAGTTCAGCAAAGTCCATAACTAACCACCCAGAACACTCAACTGCCTGCCACATTCTCCTGGCCCCAAGGCAGGGTCCCTCTGCATGGGTCATGCCACTGGAATGGGGGTGGTCCTTTCTGCATTTTATCTAACAGTTTTTAGCTAGAATGGGAAAGATAAATCATCCGATCTGGTCTCCTTGTTACACGGATGAGAAAAAATAACTACAAGAGCCAAGTGTCACACAAGGTCACAGAGCTCTGATGGCACAGCAAGCCCAAGTCCTCATCTAGGGCTCTGGTTTTACAGGTGGGAAGGAAATGATCTCACTGTGCCTTACGGTGCAGAGGAAGTGGGGAGGAAATGAAGAGAGGTGATTTATTTGTGGAGCAGGAAAATCAGACACAAAGGTTCGATAAGAGCAAAACAGGGCAGGTGACCGGAACGAGAGGGGAGCCAGCACAGAGGTCATTGGCTTCCCTCGGCAGCACACCAGCCTGTTCCTGAAAGCTCTCAGGTCAGGAGCAGATGCGGGGGAAGCAGGTTTCCCAGACAAGAAAGGTTTGAGGGGGAACAGGTATGTGAGGACCTGCAAGGGACACCAGGGCGGGCGGAAGGCCCCAGCACTGTCCTAGGGAGCCCAGGGAGTCACTCCTCTTGCAAGTGCTTTTCCTTTTCTTCCTTAGAGGATTTAACTGGATTTATTCCAAGAAGTTGTAAATCACAACTAAGTCATTGGCAATCGATGGCTTGAATAACAAGTTAAAAGGGAAGATGCACATTCCACCACAATCCTTGACTCGGCTAGGGCATGTGTGAAAGATCATGGTGAAATAACTCCTCAACATCATTTTTGGCGGGGAGGGGGGTATTTTTAAGCAGACAGAAATTTTAAAGGGAAGTGGGATGTGAAAGTTTCTTATTGTTCCCATCGTTTTTAAGTTGGTTGGTAGATATGACGACACTTCGAGAGCCTGCCTGCTCCCATCCTCTCCCAGATGTGGTTTAAGGGTAATAATAAGCAGATTCTCTCCCCAAAACAATAAAAGCCAAGTGCAAGGCAATGACAACGCACTTCAATAGCACTTTCCTTGCCAGGCCTCACAGAGTAAAGTAAGCTAAGGGCCCAGAAAGCAGAAAGAGCCATTTGCCTTCCTCTGAAAGACAAAACTTCTGTCCCACATCAGAAGCGTGCTGTTGTCTGAAGCAGAAGAGTGACCACACTAGGATTCTTGGCAAAAGGCACCCTAGAGCCCAGATAGGCCCGGAGCAGATTTTGGAGCCTTCTTAGGATAGAAGGCAAATAGGAGCCCAGGGGCCTCACATTCGGCAGAAGTGACCCACCTGGATGTGCACAGCCACAGCTGCTTGTTTGCTGCCAGCCCGGGGAGGGCTCCCCGCAACAGAAAACCACTCACAGAACCCACTTACTAATACTGGGGGCTCAGTACCATTTTCAAAATAAAGAGGGCAGATTACCGAATTCTATAAATTAGATACAGATGGTGGTTTTCAAACCTCACATGAAAAGGGAGTTTTTTGAGCTTATGTACCGTGACTGCGCAGGCGCAGTCCACTGGGGCCCCAGGGGCCCGGCGTCTTCAGGAACAGCTCCCCACGGAAGCCCTGGGGCGAAGCGCCCCACGCACTAGTGGGGGGAGGCAGGGCAGGAGCCTAACAGGGGCTCAACTGCCCATTATTCTCGCCTTGGTTCCTGAGCAAGTGCAGCTTGCTATCTGCGCAACGGGCACTCAGTTCCTTGGGAAGACGCGGGAACAAAAACGCCACCGAGTGCCGCTGAGAGGTGCAGAGCTGGTCATCAGGAGGGCGCCGCCGTCCCCAGTTAGGTGTTCATGTCTGCCTTCCAGGGTAGGAGAAAATGTGATACTCGCTATGTCCTGGCTTTGTTTTTAGGAAACAGCCTTTCTGTCTCCTTGAAGTAATGCACAGTCGTTTCCTCCTCGTGATGGTCCTCCGTGCAGGCCACGCCACCCCAACACTCGTGCTGGGACTCCGAAGCCGGAGGTTCCGCCAGCAGTGAGACTGCATGAAGGCGCTCATGCAGGCGAATCCCACATGCCAGCCCCAGCACCGCCGGCTTACACAGGCTTCCTGCTGGTGGCGGACACGCGGGAAGTTGTCAGAAGGCTCTGAAAGCATTAGCTGGAAATCAGGTTACCCTTTCCATGGCGAGGGGTGTACACAGTGGTTGACACCTACTTTTATTTGAGGTTTTGACAGAAATCTCATAAGGACCTCCAACCCATTGTACTCCCTGGTCATTCATCATTAAAAAACACTTACCTTCTGTGAAATCCTCCTAGAAAAACTAAGGAAAATCTTCCTTTCCCACAGAAATCCAAACTCCAAGGTTTCCCGCCCCCTAGTAATTACTCTATAATAACAATAGCAATAAATTGATTGATCAACGTTCAGGATTTTAGAGATAAAGACTTTTCTATGCTCTGTTATGAAGGTTTCTGCATGAAAGTGAGTAGATGTGAATGGTATGATTTTTAAAATCATATTTAGTGATAGTTCTGCCCCTGAAAAAGCCCAGTTTAATGGCTTGAAGGGGTCTGACATAGGGTATTATACATACTAAGTTCATAAATGCCATTTATTGATCAAAATTTTAATATTGACATTTCACTAGTCAAAACTTTGACTTTTCCTTGAAGTGAGTGCCAGTCTTCAGAACGGCCCAGGCCCCAGTGGCCTTTCACCAGGTATCTGCTGGGAGCCAGGCAGAGTAAAATCTCTCCTTCCAACAGGACGCATTCTGTGGTCTACAGCTCACCAGGCTAAAGAGCGCAGGTCTTTGCTTGGGCACCGGCCTTATGGCATCCCACTAATGGGCGGGCATACGTAGCCGAATAAGTCACTTCAGTTCCCTACAGCACGACCGGCTGGCTGACCGCACGGCCAGTGAGCCGCTTGTGGGTGGCTGCCCTGAGGCACCTGCAGGGCTCTAGGGCTCATACAACTGTAACAAGGAAGGAAGCCACGTGCTTGTGACTGAGCTGTTTGCCACCAGGTGGTAGGAGGGGTCCAAACAGGGCACTCTAGGACGCTGGCCATTGTGGGAGAGGAGAAGACTCAAGGCAAGGAAGAAACCTGTGTTGAAGGAAGTGTTCTCAAAGCCAGATCTCTACTTCCTACCAGATGTTAGGAGACCCAAGTGCAAGGACTTAAGTTTTTTAAAAATCAGAGGGTAGACACTAAACCTGGCAACCCAAGAAGTAGGCACGGCATTGTGAAAAGGAAGTAAGAAATGACAGAAGTGAACCAAAAGTATGGGGTTTGGGAGCAGGTGTTAAAACTACAAAAACAATGGTCAAAGTTTGGAGTTGAAACAGAGGCTGGCACACACCCACACATCCTCACTGGGCGGCAGCAGTCCATCTGCCTGGGGAAAATGTGATGGGGGAAGTTGGACTCTTTCAAGCCCTCCAGGGTCTGCATCTGTCTGACCCCAAGCCATGAGGAACAAAGTTCACTCATCTCACCTCTGTGCTTCACGCAGCCAGGGTTTAAGGAAATGCCTAACTCCATAGTCCTACCCCCAGAAAAAAGAGTGTCTGGGTGGGGAGGCTGACAGGGTGATAGTTCTCCATGGGAGGAGTGTGGGACCAAGAGAAGGTTTAACTGTCTGTGTCAAAGACTACTGTTTTCATGGAGTATAAAGGTCAATTTCAGTGAAGACAGAGGCAGAAAGCCTGGAAATCCACCCGGGCCCATCTCTGCATCCAGTCAGAAGCCACAGTTGTAAAGACATTTAACATTTTTCTGAAATCCGTAGCCTACAGGGACTGCGGCTTCTCAGGGGCGTGGGCAAGCAGGCGGTACAGCACGGTGCCTCGCCCTCACGATGCCCATGATTCACGTTCAGCTCAACAAGCCGTTAACACAGTATTGCCCGCAGGCGCCTAACTTGTAAGTAATGGAGTCGGGATCTGAAATGAACCGAGGTCATCTAATTCCAAAAGCGCTATTCCACGCCAGGTGCTGAATGGACTCAAGTCTGACCAAGCTTCTTCTCCCCACTGACTGACAGTTCTTACTTCGTTTGTCACCCTGTCTGAAATCCTACACATAACAGACTGACATGGTTAAGTGACAACCTCTTCTTGAATGCCAATGCCCCTGTAAAAATTAAGTCAATTAGTTACTCACAAGGTACAGTTAATCAACGTAACCCACCCCCCTCCCTCCAGCCGCTGAACGAGGCCCATTGTCTTAGAGGCCACAGGGGCTTTGCTTGGGACCGAGGGAAAGCAGGTACAGTCGTCCCTTGGTATGCAGCTGGGGTTGGTTCCAAGACCTCCTCCCCACCCCTGTAGATAATGAAATTGAGGAAGCTCAAGTCTCTTATATAAAATAGTGTAGCATTTGCCTATACCTACACACATCCTCCTGTATATTTTACACCACCTCTAGAGCACTTATAATACCTAATGCAATGTAAATGCTATGTAAATAGTTGTTACACTGCATTGTTTAGGGAATAATGCCAAGAAAAAAGTCTGTACACATTCAGCAGAGATGCAGTCATTGTAGGCCTAACTGCATAGTACATGTCGGGAACAGCATAACATTTTTTGTTGACTATTTTTACTCCACGGTTGGTTGAATCTGCAGATTTTAAATTTGTGGATACAGAGGGCTGACTACATTTTGGGTGGCAAAGCCCAACCAGGACTTCGGCAGAGGGTTCTGGAAAGCATAGAGAAGAGCAGAGGCTTGGAAAGGTAGTGGAGAGAGAGTGGCCAAAGCAGATGATTTAATATTATGTTGGAGATACTATGTCTCTGATAAAAGTGGAGGGAAGTGTCAACATAGCATGTATGGAATCCCTTAAAAATAATAACATATATACTTGAACAATTAAAAAAATATAAAAAAATAATAACATATGAAGGTAAGTACATGTAAAGAATGGTCTAGAAGGAAACTGAGGTGGTTATCTCTGAGTACGAGATTAGGGGCATTTTTATTTTCAGCATTTTGATGTTTGTTTTCTATGAGTATGTATGGCTTCTGAAATAAAGGGAAGGAAATTTCTGTTGATGAAACTGACGAAAAAACAAGTGGGAAAAAGGCAGGCAAGAGGGTCCACAGACAACTCAAACCCGCGCCGGGGGTCCGTCTGGGCAGCTGTAAAACTGGGAACGTGGGGTTTATTTTGCTGTCTGGTCACCTCTGTGCATGCTGGAAAATTTCCGGAAGTAAATGTGAAAAGAAAGTCATCTAGGGCTGACCCAGAAAACAATGAGGAAACTCTTCTTACAACCTAGAGCCCTAGGCCATGATAACTCCACAAAGCTGTAGCCACAGCCGCATAGTAGTGGAAGTCTTCTGTGTACAATAGAATTAGGCTGAACCATATGGAACTGTCGCTATTTGGTCAATTTTTACCTAGAAAAATGGCTAAGAGGAGAGGATTTGTAATGGGCAGTTGTAGTCTCACCTCTCACAGGCCGTGTCTCTAGACATGTCTCTGAGCTTAACTATATGTGTCATTTGCAGAATGAGACTGAAATCAGGAAAAACAATGTGAGTTCCAAAGAACAGAGGTAAGAAGAACGGAGTGGCTCATAAGTTATTCAAAAGCCAGCAGCTTCTCCAGGAGAGAAGCCTGTGGGCACACACGTTTTTGTGCTGCCTATCATGAGGGACACAGTGAATTTTGTGGTGACCTATATCACCTTTCGGCAGGATATACCCTAAAGGGAGGTGGGGGGAATAAAGCGCAACCAAGCCACAGGTGCCACCCATCAGACAGCACCAGGTGAGACTGGAGTGTAGGCGAGCGGGGAGGAGCAAGAGAGTCTCGAATGGATAGCTGAGTGATTTACACTTTACTCAGGAGTAAAATTTTTAAGCAAGAAAGGGCATCAACAAAATACCGGGTTGGCCATAAAGTGCATTTGTTTTTTTCTGTAAGATGGCTCTAGCAGCACTTAGTTGTCTTTAACTTTATTCAAAGCAATTTTGTTAGATTTTATTGTGACAGCTGTCTTATCAGCATGCATTAAAAAAAAACTTGTCAAAACTGGTGAATTTTTGTGTAGCCATTTTAATATTGAAGATGGGAGAAAATAAGCAACATTTTCGGTATATCGTGCTTCATTATTTCAAGGAAGGTAAAAATGCAACTGAAACGCCAAAAAAGATGTGTGCTGTGTGTGGAGAAGGTGCCATGACTGATCAACTGCATCAAAAGTGGTTTGCAAAATTTCTTGGTCCCACTGACATTTCGGCCAAATAACTCTTTGCTGTGGGGCTGTCTTACACATTGGAAGATGGTGAACAGCACCCCTGGCCTCTACCCACTAGAAGCCAATAGCAGGACATAGCTGACATACTCAAAATATTCAAATCGATAAAAGTTATTGGTGAAAATGAAAAATGTGCTTTTTATTTTATGGAAAAAACTAAACAGATTTTTTGGCCAACCCAATAATATTGAGAGGATTACTTTGGTCTCGTTGTGAAAGACAGACTGGAGAAGGAAGTGACGCCGGAACTGCCGCGTCCCGTGGTCAGCCTTCTTTCACAGGATAGCATATCAGTATGTTCACCTTTGAGAACAGCATTTCAATCCAACAGATAAGGCTTCTTTTGCACAGGCCAATGCTACCACCTTTCATAGTCACCCGCCACTTGTTCCCCGTCCCTGTGTTTTCCTCAAAAAACCCTGAGACACATAGAACACACCCCTCCCCGTGGTTAACTGTGGGGATTATCTCCGTGGTGTGTGTCGTGCACATACCACCCCTACGCGGGCAACGCCACATTTTATTAGAGGTCTCGCTGTCTTTTATTTGCAACCATACTTCACAGTGACCAAAATTTCAGACATGCCAAGAAAAGCTTTAGAGACTGAAAGCCACGTCGCAGCCCCCTGCCGCGGTCCGCCACCTTCCCCGCGCTCAGCCCGGCGACCGCCTGCTGTGCTTTTCCGCTTCGGGACTTCGTTTTCAGTAGTGTACGTAGAGGGGACACCCTGGCAGGCGGTCGCAGAACAGTCTCTATAAGAGAGTGGAATGGGACTCCGTTTGTCTGAAATGAGTTTGAGGCATCAAACTCATTATAGGAGTGCCTGCGAATTCCAGAGCAGTCACAGACCAGGAGAGGAGTGCACCAGAGGGAGCGGCTGAAGCCAGAGACGAGCAAATGTAGTTACTTCCACAAGACCAGGGAGCCAGGCCGTGGCATCAGGTGTGAAGGAGCCCTTTCAGCCTATCACTGGGCCCATACCGGCACGTACATCACAGGCAGAGTGCCAGGGGCTCGGCTGTGACAGAAGGCTCCAGGGCAACAGCCAGCCACAGACTATCACTCCAGAATGTTCCTTCCCTTGACCCCCGAGCTCTCCATATGCCAACCCTCAGTTATCCAGACTGCGGTTAACTAAAATGCTCCCTCCTCTGGAACTGCTTTACGACTCCGTGTCTTCAGAGAATCAGGAGACACAGCACAGGCTTCTGCTGTTTTTAAGAAATGTTTAATGGTTGAAAATAGACACTGCAACTTACACCCCTAAAATGCTCTCTACATGGCTGACTGCCACAGAAAAACGCTGTGAGGGCATCTCTCCTGCCGGATGTTCCCTGACGCATCAGGCACCTTAGTTAGACTCAGGCCACATTTTCCTACACAAACAACACAACAAAGCATCCACTGGGTGCTAAGGCAGCTCACAGAATGCGGTTTAACCCACAATGTCCCCAAGCAGAAGGGAGCCCTCTGGAGCCGTGCACTACCCAGCAGGCCCGAGGGCGCGAGCACCTCCACATTAGCAGGAAGGATAAACGGATCCTGCCCCACCTCCAGTGTTTCCATGAGTGTGAGTCGGGACTGGGACTTGCTTCTAATCAACAGAATATGACAGAAGGGATGACGTCTCTCCTGTGACTACGTTACGTTATGTGAGGCTACATCCTGCTGGCTGACTGCCCTTGCTGGCTCGATGAAGTCAGGGGCCAGGAAGGTGGCCTCCGGGTCAGCCAGCAGGAGGCTGGAGCCCCAAGTCCTGCAACCACAGGAAATGCACTTGGCCAAGAACCTGAAGGGGCATGGAAGCAGGTTCTACCACAGCCAAACCTCTGCATGAGAGCCCGGCCCCAGTCAGCTCCTGAGGGCAGCCACAGGGAACTCGGCACAGCACCACCGCCCCATGCTCTGCCCAGAGAAGCTGCGAGAAAACAGATGTGTGTTGTCATAGATGCTAAGTTTGAAGAGATGTGTTATGACTAGGAAATAATGGATCTGCATTCATTCTCTCTTTAAACCTTCAAGTTTTAACTGTCTCTGCTTTGGTGGCTGAACTAATCTTTATTTCACCTGAAACTATATTTTTCTTGGTTAAGGCTGAATGACTTGAAAGTAGTTCCCTCCTTCTGGAAGAATGGCATATATTAAATGGCTATCATTTCATTTTTTAAAAATTGTGCGTCTCCTCGTGCCACTCTACTACACTGTCCCTGCTCTTGGGGTGCTCAGAAGCTGCACAGGAAGACACAGCAACCATCCACCCCATCAGCAAATGCTGTCTCACAGCCGCCACATGCCGTCCCCTTCCAGGTGCTGAGGACACAGCAGGGAGTGAAACAGAGCTCCCTAACCCTCTTGAAAGAGGAGACAGCGTGATCAAAGAGCACAAACAGGCATGGCAGAGACCCCGAAGCCTCCACGAGACGCACCATCTCTGTCACCATTTGGCACCTGGTCTGTGTGTCTTCATCCAAGGACGACATCATGGTGATGTCCAGCAGACTGTGGCTTCCTCTGATTTAGCCATGGCTCAGGACCTGTGCCCAAGTGCCTATGGACTGTCGAGGGCTTCACCACACATTTTGTCCCAGCACCGTCCACCCCTAGAAACAGACAGCCTGACTTAGGCCTTTCACTCAGGTGCGAACACTTGCCCCCGCCATGCCCAGTGTTAGGGAACAGAGGAAGAGGTTCTACAATGGTCTGTTAGAACAGCAGAGACACCTCTGACTGCTGTAGCAAGGGGAGGAAGGATGCAGAATGAACTCACCCCGAGTTAAGCACTTTTACTAAATAACTTCCGAGGCGGAAAAGGAAAAAAGTATCCGAGGCTTACAGTGGCCTCTGGCACTCCACAGAACACCCTCCTCCCGCCTTTCCCCGCTGGCAAGGATCTAATTTTACTATCTTTGGGGAAGTGCACCTGGAATTTACAAGGTGGCTTCTGACATTTATGAGGGTGCAACAGCCTCAAAAATAAGGTGCTTACTTAGAGCCTTAAACCCCCCGGGGAACTAGGAGCTCTGGGAGCCCCTCCTCCTTCCTTCTATTCAAGGCAGCTGCTCAGAGATGCTGACATGTGGCAAAGGGCAAGGGCTAGATCCCTGCAAAGTCCCTCTGATGAAAGTCTGTGTGCTCCTGATCCCTGATTACGTGAGCATTCTTAACATAGCTACACACTTGGAATGAAGACTACAGATGGCCCCGAGGAAGCGAAGAATGTGAGAGGAGGATAAAAGGCAGGGGACATTCTTTATACGAACGCACACGCACACACGCACCTGAAAAATATGACCTCCATTTTCTGTGATGAATAAAATAGTGTCAATGACGGAGTCTCTATGTGGCAAACCCGTTTTTTTAAAACAGAATAATAACAAACAAAAGCTTTCAAGTATTTCAATAGCAGAACTCTCTTTTTCCCTCCCTGTGACCCATGCCAAACCTAAATACAAGAGTCTGATAAAACTGGAGCTACTCTTATTGTAAGAGGGAGGCATAGGCCAAGCCCCACTGGTTAGCCTCGACCTCCTCAACCCTGCCATCCCCGCCCGGCTCCTGTGACCCACCTGACACACTCTAATCCTTATAGCACCTAAACCACAGAACAAGCTATAGAAGAATGGTTAAGTAAAAGAGTGAAAAATAGAAGAGGGAGAGGAATAGGAACAAGAGGAAAAGTTTGAGAACAGGGAAGAAACTGTAGCTTGCCTTTGACTCTGAGAAATGCAAGTCCCCCAAAGTCAAAGGTAGAAACGCTGTGCACACCACCATGGGGCAATCAGCGGCCGGCGCACGGAGCTAGGTCCCTCCACATGCTGCTGCCCACACGGCCCCTGGTGTCTGCAGGCCCTGTGGGCCAGGTCTTCGTGCAGAAAGCCTTGCCATCTGCAGGTATGAAGAGTTCTGCTTGAAGGGAATGTAAGAAACCCACCACTGTGAAAGGGCAAGCCTGTTTTCTGAAGAGATGCAAGTGCTTGGTGATTTTTTTTTAATTTTATTTATTGATTTGAGACAGAGAGAGAGAGAGAGAGAGAGAGAGACTGATTTGTTGTTCCACTTATTCGTGTACTCATTGATTGATTCCTGTATGTGCCCTGACCAGGGATCGAACCTACAACCTTGGCATATCAGGACAATGCTCTAACCAACTGAGCTACCTGGCCAGGGCCGGAAGTGCTAGATGATTCTGAAAACGCACAGGAGCCATAAATTTTAAAAGGACGAAAACTGAGAGTTTCAGTTGTCATTTCACTTAAAAAGTCAACAACTGACTAAAGGTCTAAGTGAATAATACATTCTAGCACAAAAGTGATGACCATACTACTTGGTTGCTGATGGGCAGACTGTACCTGGAATATGATGCAAGGACTTGTCACCTTGTCCCCTGGCAGTCGCCTGGGTCTTGGAGCAAAGATGTCTCAGGAGGGATAAGCTAGGGGTTTCAGGCTCCTGAGAAGCAAAAGAGAGACATCAGATACAATCTGTTTTTGGCCCCAGAATCTCTGCACCTGTGGCTGTTACGAGAGGAATGACTCCAGTTGGCTCAGCACGAGGAGGGGCATCCCAGCGGAAGCACCAACAGAGGGCTGCAGGAAAGCTGGGAGGTAAGGGCCACGTCACAGGGACTGAGCAGACATGGGGCGAAGCACCACCAGGCAGGGGCACCAGCAAGGGAATTCGGAAAAAGACAGGAAATAGGACAAGATGGTCTCAGACCCAGAGATCCTACCACATCACCTCTACGAATAAGATCATAGTTCAAATAAGGATTCTATCATCCCACTCACAAGTGGTTTCCACAAATCAAGGGCATAGAGATGGATATGCGAGGGCCTGAGGCCCTTGCTAGGGACCAGGAAGGGGAGCGAACCCTTTCCAGGCACTGATATTGAGAACCGAGGTCAGCAGAGGCAGAAAACCTTAGCTGGTTCCTTCAGGAGATAGTCTCACTCCAATCTGTACAGTCAACCATTTCGTGAGGGCGCCTCTTGTACCGGCTGACACATGGGCACTGAGCAGGCACCCAGACGGGCCCACCTGTCGTCAACATAAGACCTACACTGCTGATGTGCCTGGTGGGATGGCCTGCAGTCCCACAAGGAATGGGGTCAGTGACTGGAGGTGCCACAGTCTGAATGCAGCGAGGTCACACTTCCCTGAGGGCATGACGGGAAGGACTTCCCAGTGGCACAGACAATCCTTCTCTTTCTCTATCTTATCATTTCTACTTTGCACATATGCACTCACCCAAGAGCTGGGGAGGTTTAATTAAGCTTCCTGAGTATGATTTGTAACTAATGTGAACCCACGGAGGATTGTCACTATGCCAAAAATACAATGAAGATGCAGTCAATGGCTAGTTTTATCTCTTCAACAGTGGGAATCCTATTCCAGCCTACATCGTCCATGCACTCATTCCACGTTAATATTTCATTCTTTTCCACCTTCTATTTTGAAAATGTCTAAACCTACATAAAAGTTATATGAACATTTACATGCTCTTCATCTACATTTACCAACATTTGACACTTTTCCGTATTTGCTTTGTCTTTATAGAAATATACACTTTTCTCATGGATCATCTGCTAGGGAGCTGTAATAGCTACCAGACTGAGACTTGACCTCTAAGTATTTTGGTAAATCCCAACAAAGACATTGTCCTGCATAACTGTGGCATCATTATCACAAAAAAGAAACATTCATTCAGACATAGCCCATAATCAGATGTCCAAAATCATCAATATTTTGCTATTTCTTGATGCGCTGTCATGTGCCAAGTACCACAAGGGCACTAAGAAAAACAAGGATGAATGAGGCTCTCGTTCACAGTCCAACAGAGGCGAGTGACCAGCAGACACCCTGCCGTGAGACGGGTGTCCAGGTGCTGATCCGCATTGGAAGCTCTGTCCTGGTAGAAGGGAAAGGAGTTGGCTCCACCTAGAGCCTTCTGGAAAGGCTTTTGCAATGAGGTGCTGTTTAAAGAGGACATGTTTACTCAATGTATTGTGGGGTGGGGGGCTAAATATAAAACAGTAGAGGCTTGAGTGTGACTATGAAAATAATACCCCTACCCCCAATGCCAAATCCTAATTCTAGAAACCTGTGAATATGGTAGGCTCCATGACAAGGAGAATTAAGGTTACGGAAAAAAACAACGGTGCTTATCACATGACTTTGAGATGGGGAGATTTTCCTGGGTGGGCCTCATGTAATCACTAGGGTCCTTAAAAGATGGAAGAGGGAGTGGGAGGGTCAGTGTCCGGGGGATGCAATGTGAGATGGGCTCCATCAGCCACTGACGGGGACCAGGAGCCAAGGAAGGCTGGCCGCCTCTGGAAGCTGGCAGAGACAGGGAACCAGATTCTCTCTCGAGGGCCGTAAAGAAACGCATCCTTGCCAACACCTTGATCGGAGCCCAGTGAGACCTATTTCAGACTTCTGACCTCCAGAACGGTAAGGTAATAAATTTGCATTGTTTTAAGCCACTCAAAAAAAAAAAATGTACAAGGAAGCCTGGAAACTGTCAGAGTGCTGGGGCTGGGGATGAAGTCATTGAAGTCCTTGCGTCCAAGCCAAGAAAACTGCACTTTATTCTTGGGGGAAGGGAGGGACAGCCAAGAGCCACGACTGGACCTGTACCTTAGGAAGAAAACTTGGGAGTAAAAGCAGCAGAACCTAGAAGGCAAACAA